>JAPYZL010021997.1:0-17591 GCA_030522825.1 Platygaster orseoliae
TGCATGCTTGCGCAAAATAAGGTCAGTGGGGGAATGATGGCCACTAGAGGTGGGGTAACTATTATTTATCAATTGTGCTCTTATTATACATGCCATAACCGCGACTCAGATCTCGATGATGACAATGAAAATTAATGTCGTTGCATTCTAAGTTTACGGCATTTTTTTTCAATATGTTTACATTTCATTTCTCTTTCGCTTTTTGTGAGCGATTAATAAAGTTACAATAACAAAAATGTCGAATTTCCATTTGTTTTCCTTCACAGAGCCTTCATTAAGTATTTACAGCGATTTGGGTTGATATTTGTGCGATTTTTTGTCGGTTTTTGAGCCTGGCCGTCATTACCCCACCATTTTGCTAAATGACGAAAACCAACTATTTTTAAAGATTCTAATTTTTATTAGTTTCAAAAAAAAATTTTGTCCTATCTGCCGATATACTTTGATAGCATTTGAGTTACACTTGTTATCTTAACCTTCGTTTGATCAAAAATGTCAATTTTTGGATGTGTTTTGATGCTGAATGAAAACTATGCCGTCATTACCCCACTTTCCCCTAATTTTTTTCGGATTTTTTGATGATTATCTTTTATCAGCATAACTTGAACCTAAATTTTGCAATTCATTAGTATTTAAATTCAGTTAATTGTTTAAAAAAGTTTGTTTATAAATTTTATTGACTTGTTTGTCAAGGATAGAGTACATTCGGACATTAATAAAATGAATGGTATTCTAGTTAATATATTGTTATTGGAATGTACAAAGTGGTAAAAAAAAAATAGAGAAGTTCATAATTCTCTGTGAACGTCTTGCGTTCGAATGAAAAAGTTTAATTTTGATTTCGATACAATTGGAATTTGTTATTTGGTACGATGTTTTCCACATAAATTTTCTGTACATAAAATGAAAAATTCAATATAGTGTATTAGATTTTTATAAAAAACTAGTGTAGGATACTTTCTTTTTAGGAAAAATTTGTAATAAATGAATCTTCGTGAGATTTTTTTTTTAAAATAGATCTATCATCAAGAAAATTTGTATATATATGTTGGAAGATGATTTTATTTTAGTTTTAAATATTGAAAAAAAAAAAATTCTTTGAAATGAATTTCTTGATATCAATATTCGAATTCTGTACAGTGGTCAAGAATAGAGAATAAAAAATTTGTTAAATGTTTATTCATGAAACCAGATTCCCAATAGCTCAAAGCTACAACCTCGTTTTTTTGCTATCTCATGCAGTTTTCTATAAATAATGCCCCTAAAAATAAAAATGTATTCAACAGGAATAAATACAGTGTGTTTTTTGAACAAAAAAATGTCCTTTTTTTATTCTTATTTCTATTTATTTATTAATTTCATTCCATTCAATTCAATTCAATTTAATTTATTCACTTTATTTTAATTTTATTTCAATAAAATAATACGAAAACATTTATTAAAAAAAAAAACATTTATTCATTTCAAAAGAAAAAAAATTAATCAATTTTTTTACATTTATTTTATTTAATTGATTCGAATTTGAAAAATTGTATTCAACTTGATAAATTCAAATAATTTCATTATAATATACTAAATTCGATTCATTTTCATTAAATATTTTATAATAGAATACCTTTTTTTGGAAAATAAATAAAATGATTCATTTTGCCATTTAAAGCATCTTATATTATGAGTTAATTCAGCTTCTGAATCCAAGTTGCATACACTAGAATCATATAGTGCAAAATTATTTTTATAGTTAACTGACAAATTACTCATTCTATCAAACTATATTCGTCAAATCAAAGATATATTGTATTAGAACATCGAGTTTCTTTCACCAGAGTACAAAAAATTTTCATTTTAAGTCAGTGTACACTCGTCCCAAACCAAAAATAAAGTTTCCCATAAGAAAAACGTTTCATTTCCGTCACTCAACCCAAATCAAAGAATGATCTCAACATAAAATATTCTCGTAAACCTAATCTCCGCACGGCCATTTCACCCTTTGTCCACCAAAGACTCAAGTTGTAAAAAAATGGACTCTCGAGAACCTCGTTGATCAATTAATATTTCATTCCGTCGTCGCAATTTTGTTATAAGCCTCGGGCCACCGCGAGCGGCCGGATTTCCCCCAAAACTAGGCGTTAGAATCAAGATTATGACGGGAGCACGAGCATAAATTTGAAATTTGAGAAAATCTCACCTGACTACGGGTCCTCTTTTTCAACGGTAAATCACGGTGATGTGCGGGTTCGCCTAAAATTCCCAGCTAATCTCGAAATCAAACAGACTTGCTCGGCACATAAAAATGTTTTATCGCTGTTAGCCCAGTGCACTGTATCACCTCGCTAATCATTTGTTTTGGAAAGACTTATGGGACCGTTACTATTAATCCAAGAACTGACCCATTACTTCACCGCCCATTCGGGTTTCACGCATCTCGAGGAATCTCTTATCGCGCCGACATCGAATTTTGCTGAAACCTTTTTTTTTCTTTTACGACCGTCGAGGTTTTCGAAAAAACACACGATCGAAGTGAATATTCAATCACAGGCAATAAATCGAAAATTATTTTACGATAGGTCAATGGAACTGAGAGCTGATAGGATCGGAAGATTTGAGAGAACATGGAAAAAAGGTAGTATGGTGAAGTTGGATACGTTTTTTTTTGTGTGTAACTATGTCGTTTCTTTCGTAATAAAGTTGCTGTCATAGAAAAATATGGAGTTTCTATGAAAATTTGAGTAACCTATCAAATTCAATAATAGTTTAAAATAATTTTTTCACATTCCAAAAAAGGTCTAACTCCTTATCTGACGCACTAGGTATTTATATCATTTCTAACCTAGATTTCTTTCTTTCAGGAGAAGGGCATGGATTAGTTCGGCTATCGAAATTTCGAAATCGATTGTTCAATTTCAAGTCACGTACAACTTATCAGGCTACACAAATACGTCGTTGAATTTGATGTCCAATTTCGTTAGATAGGTGTTAAGCAATATTTCTACTTGGACATTACACTAGGAATCCAAAAGTTAATTGCTGTAAACACAAAAGAAATGAACGGCATGGACTGAAAAAAAGGAGTAACGTGGACATCACAGTGTGGTCAATGCCACGGTATCCGCAGGCCATAAATATCTTATTTTATTGTGAATGGGAAAACGAACGAGCCGATGTCCCGGTGCTTTTACGCGACCCGAATGTATCCTCGCACGCACACGTGTTTCACGTTGGGCACATCACGAAACCCACACGTGGCCACTTGGCGGCACTAAATCAGCGTTACTTTATTAAGTATTACCTTTAGTTAACAGATACTTAATCAAAAGGTGCACGCAGTACGCCACTAATTTGACTTTGGCCCCCATAAATATTCGGTCGGCCCGGTACGCGCTCGTCCGAAATGCCAGACGTATTGGACGGCCCCAACAGATAGACGCACACGGCCGAACACCGACCAATATTATCCCTGCCGATAAAATACTCGCGTAATTAAATGCATGAGAGGCACATTCATCTCCGACACTCGCGTCGCTCCACGCTCGTTCCGGCGCGCGAAAAAAAGGCCGGTTTTCAATCGAATCTTTCGTTCCGCGAATACTGCAATGAGCGCTCGTATATTCCGATCTGGTACTCTGTTCTCGTCGATGATTCGAGTCAGTGGTGGTTCTAGGATTTGACTTTGGGAAGGGCTACAATTCGTCATTGAAGTTTGAGATTTTGTTTTAATTTTTAGATGAAGTTTGAAGATATTAAGAAATGTTTAAGACATTTCTCAAGATGTCATATTTGAAATTTCAAAATACCTCCAAGTGTCTTATTCGGAATTCTTAGACATTCAATCATATTAAAGAAACTTGCTGAAGTGTCTTATTTTAACTTCTGAGACACTTCAATGTACGACATTCAGAATATTAAGACACTGTCAAATTTCAAACACACTACTTGTGGTATTGTATTAGAATAATAATACATTTTTAAACTTCAAAGACATTTCTTGAAGTGTCTTCTTCGACATTTCGAAACACTTTCAAACGTCTGAGACACTTTGCCACAAAGTGTCTTTTTCGAAGGTCCAATATATTCAGAAATATTGTCCGAAACACTTCTCAAGATGTCTTTTATGAAATTCTAAGACACTTTGAAGTGTCTTTTCCAAAATTCTTTGATATTCTCGAATATTAAAGACACTACTTTATTTGTCTTATTAAAATTTTGAAAATACTCAAATGTGTTTTATTTAGAGTTATGAAGAACTTTTGAATTTCCAAAAAAATTCGAAAATGAGATTTATTTGTATTATCAGACACTTTCAAACGTCTAAAACATTTTAGAAAATGCCTTATTCTAAATGTCAGGACTTTTTATAGTATCTTTTTCGAAATTTTAAGACACTCTTAAATGCCTTAGTCTCTTATCAAGTGTCTTTTTCAAACTTGCAAGATATTCAGAAACGTCTAAGGCATTTCTCAAGACATCTTATTTTAAAATTCTAAGACACTTAAGAGTGTTTCCTTCGGAGTTCTTATACACTCTCTAACATCCAAAACACTCATTGAAGTGTCTTATTCGAAATTCCAAGACACTTGTTAACGTCTAAGACACTTCGTGGTGTGTCTTATTAGAGCTATAAAGACACTTTTCAAAGTCTCTGTGACACTTCAGAAAGTGTATTTTTTGAAATTTGTAAACCTTTCGAAGTAACTTTTTCAAGATTCTTAGATACTTTCAAATGTCCAAGACACTTCTCAACAAGTCTTATTTGAAATTCTAAGACACGTTGGAGTGTCTTATATGGAATTTTCAGACTCTCTCGAATATTTTAGACACTCCTTAAAGTGTCTTATTTGATATTCTGAGACACTTTATCGTATCTTATTCGGAATTCTAAGACTCTTTTAAACTAACAAGACACTTTAAAAGTGTTTTATTCAAATTCCAAGACACTTTAAAACGTCTAAAACACTTCTCTAAGTCTCGGAAACACTTTCGAAAGTTCCTCATTGTGAATTTGAAGACCATTCAAAGTATCTCTTCAGGAATTCTAAGACACTTTTGAATGTATCAGACAACCTATATGAGTGTTTTTTTCAAAATCAAGATATTTATAGAAAAGATAGACACTTTAGAAAGTGCCTTATTCGAAATTTCAGTACTTCTTGTAGTATTTTTTTTCGAAATTTAAATACACTGTCAAATGCCTTAGTGTCTTATCAAATGTCTTTTTCAAACTTCGAAGATATTCAGAAACGTCTAAAGCACTGCTCAAGATATCTTATTTGAAATTATAAGACACTTCGGAGTATCTCATTCGGAATTTTTATACACTCTCTAGTATCCAAAATACTCATCAAAGTGTCTTATTTTAATTTTTAAGAAACTTGAATGTGTCATATTTGGATTTCTAAGACTCGTGAACGTCTAAGACACTTCTTGGTGTGTCTTATTAGAGCTATGAAGACACTTTTCGAAGTCTCCTTGACACTTCAGAAAAAGCCTCATTTGAAATTTGGACATCTTTTGAAGTATCTTTTTTCAAAATCCTTAGACACTCTTAAATGCCCAAGACACTTCTTAAAGGTCTTATTTGAAATTCTAAGACACGCCGGAGTGTCTTATACGAAATTTGTACACTCTTGCGAATATTTTAGACAGTCCTTAAAGTGTCTTATTTAATATTTTAAGACACTGCAATGTATCTTATTCGGAATTCTAAGACTCTTTTAAACTAACAAGACACTTTAAAACGTCTAAGATACTTTTTGAAGTATCGAAAATTTCAAGATGTTTCTCGATGTTTCTGAAACACTTCAGAAAGTTCCTCATTTTTAATTTGAACACTTTTCGAAGTAACTTCCTAGAAATTCCGCGACTTTTATGAATGTCTTAGACACTTATATGAGTGTCTTTCTCAAAGTTTAGGATTTTTATAAATGTCCAAGAATCTTCTGAAGATGTTTCATTTAAAATATAAAGACATTTCAGAGTGTCTTATAACTGTACTGTAATATTGCAGGTAAATTGTAAATTCATTCCTATCAATTACAATAACATCGTAATACGTGATAATAACACGTCCTATTCGCACATATACATCAAAGTTGTCTTTTTCTTCCAGGTCATTCCTTTTCACTGTTTACGAAATTTATTGAAAAAATCGAAATATTCTTCCGTCTTCGCCAAAATCACTTTTCACTACAAGTATAATACTATTTCTATATATTGAGCAAAATAGGAACGTTATTTTTTTTTGGGGGGGGGGGGTGGCTACAGCCCCAACAGCCACTGATTCAAATACATCAGTTTTGAGGGTTATAGTCTTGAATAACTTTGAAAATTACTCGAGGAATATACTAATATCCACGATTCGTCTTGCCACGAGAATCCGACAATGTTAATCCATGCATTCGGACTGGCTGTGTTTGTTCGATCGCCCACGATGCCAGCCCATAAAATCAAGGAATGTTTGGCCACTCGGAACGCCGAAGCAATCATAACTTTCATATCGTAAATGATCGCTAACTCCGTTGAGTATCGTAGTTAGATTTCAAACAGTAGCAAAGCGTCACGGAATAGTGTGGGCTCGCGGTTCGGTAAACACTAAACACTCGTTAGTGCATAGATTGAAACGCAATCTGTATTCGGCGGTGGCTACCGGCGCCCGAGGATGCCTGCCGGCAGAAAAGGGGTTGCCAGTGGCAGAGGGTGGTCGAGCCCAAGGCTGCTTACTAATTGATTTGTGCTCAGCCTCGGTATCCACTTCTCGTACCGAAAACACCGTAGATCCCACGCGAACTAAATGCCTTCCCTCACTTCCACAACTTTCGTTTCTTTCGGTTCCGAGCATTTTTGTGGTTCCTGGATGGGTAATTTGACACTGTCTTGGAATTGGAAACCCTTTTTATTGTAAGAAGAAAGTGGAAATAAAAGAAGATGTTCATTTTTATAGATCGTCAATCACCATCAGATCGAAAATCAGGATTATAGAGCAATGTACAAAAATTATAAAAGCCCCCACTCCCCAACAAAAAAAAAAACAGAAAGATTTTTGAAGATTTATAAATACTGAAAAATGCAAAAATCTCGAAAAAATACTCTATACGTCAATTTTATGTGATATCATTGTCCCAGAACTCAATGAAATTACTAAAAAATCGATAAAAAAACCCAATTCTCGAACAATCGACAAAAACACTGTAAATTAAGAGGAATACTGAATAATTCCAACCCCTGCTGCATCAGTTGAAAAAA
Organism: Platygaster orseoliae; assembly: GCA_030522825.1. Lineage (NCBI taxonomy): Eukaryota > Metazoa > Arthropoda > Insecta > Hymenoptera > Platygastridae > Platygaster > Platygaster orseoliae. The sequence continues at coordinate 7,240 of JAPYZL010021997.1, forward strand.
AGTCCAAGGCCCTTACACACGTAACCTTCATAAACGTTAACCCGTCTCCCCGAGAACGTTTGTTATTCGTCGTTAATTGCGGGCCGCGCAGCCTTCGGCATTATCGTTTGAGAATGGCAACCCTTTGTCCAGCCCTACTTGACTTTGGTCTCCGCGTTTTTCAGACTTACGTAATATCCTGAACAACGCTCGCGAGGAGTCACCCTTTTCAAACCTCGAGCCCTCTTACGTCATCGCGCTCGTATGCACGGCAAAATGTAAACACTATTTGCGAATACGTTCTCCCCCCTCCCCTCGACCCCCGCAATTACAATTTTTGATATAATTCGTAAACAAAAATCGGTTGGATAAGTTGAGACGGCTAATCTAGTTTCGGGCCTTTCGCATCGGAGATAACGATGGCAGACAAATGAAAGGGGATGTTTATGAGAATCACAAAGGCCCGTTACGATCACGGATCGCTGATCTCAGATTCGCTTTCTCATCGTTCAGGACTTGCCTACGAAGGATTCAATTTGTACGAAGCGAATTACGGATCCCGGGCCGACAGCCCGCGGGCTTATTATCGCACTTTGCTAGGCCGAGGCTACGCTGAAACAAAAACGGAATGAACAACGTTAACGCAATGTTAGGGAAAATAATGTGTTTTGGCATGCTTTTCGATGGCCAATGTTGTTGGTAATGGTAACTCGATGGCCCGGAAATGTGGTATACATCAGTGGTGGTTCTAGGATTTCACTTTGGGAAGTGCTACAATTCGTCATTGAATTTTTAGATTTTGTTTAAACTTTCAGATACAGTTTGAACATTTTAAGAAATGTCTAAGTCACTTCTCAAAATGTCATATTTCAAATTTTAATATATATCCAAGTGTCTTATTCGGAATTCTTAAACTTGCTCTTGTATCCAAGATACTTGCTAAAGTGTCTTATTTAAAATTCTGAGACACTTCAATATACTTCATTCAGAATATTGAGAAACTATCGAATTTCCAAGACACTACTTAGGGTATTTTATTAGAATTATAATATAATTTTCAACTTCTGAGACACTTCTTGAAGTGTCTTATTTAAAATTTGCACACACTTCTCGAAGTCTCTTAGACATTTCAGAAAAAGCCTTATTTGAAATTTGAAAACCTCTTCAAGTATCTTTATCGAAATTCCAAAGCACTTTCAAACGTCTGAGACACTTTGTCACGAAGGGACTTTTTCAAAGGTCCAATATAATATATTATTATTCAGAAATATAGTCCAAAACACTTCTAAAATGTCGTTTTTGAAATGGAAAGACACTTTGAAGCGTCTGATTCATATGTCAAAGACACTTCAATGTGTCTTATTTGGAGTTATAAGGAACTTTTCAATTTCTAAGAAACTTCTAAGGGTGATTTATTTGTATTTCTAGACACTTTTAAACATCTAAAATACATTAGAAAGTGCCTAATTTGAAATTTCAGGACTTTTGGTAGTACCATTTTCGGAATTTCAAGATACTCCTCAATGTCTTATTCTCTTATCATGTGTCTTTTTTAAACTTCCAAGATATTCAGAAACGTCTGAGGCACTTCTCAAGACATATTATTTGAAATTCTAAGACACTTCGGAGGTATCCAAAATACTAATCGAAGTGTCATTTTTTAATTTCTAAGACACTTGAATGTGTGTTTTTTTTCGAAAATTTTTTGAATTCAGTCATTAATGAAGTATATCTATATGCAGTCCACAAATATGCTAATAATTTTAAAAACTTCTGATACTAAAACATCAAATTCAAAAGGTCACGATGAAAATGTTCAAAAATATTAGAATTTCTTTTGAATTGTACAGACTTTCAATAAACATCGAGAATTATATTGGATATATCGAAAAAACTGTTTCTTGGAAAATAAAACAGACACCTTCAATTTTATAACTTGTAATTATAAAGCAATATATTTGAAAAAGCGTTCATATGAATTTATAAAAAAACAAGAAATTTGTGAAAGTGTTAAAAAATGTACAATATCTTAGAATACTAAAAAAATGGGAAATTCAATAATTATGATAACGCTAACACCAAATATAGATGAAGATATTATTTTTCCAGAAATTTATCAAGTTGCTAAAAATAACCAAATTAACAAATATAGGTAACTGCACGAAAATTATGAAAATCTGAAAAAATGCATAGAAATTCTACAAAGATTCATAAATTTTGAAAAACGCAATAATTTCAAACAAATACTAAATACGTCAATTTTATGTAGATATCATTGTCTCAGAAATCGATGAAATTACTAAAAAATCGATAAAAATCTCAATCCTAGAAAAATCCACAAAAACACAGTAAATTTTAAGAAATACTAAAAAATATAATACAATCATTTATAAATATAGTTTGAAATGTTATTCTAGAAATTCGTATAGAAAACCGTAAAAATACTAAAAAAATGTTCAAATTGAAATAACATAAAATAAATTTATTAACAGTACATACATTTATTTAAAGAACACTGTTTCCTAAAAAATCGGAAAAAAAATAATCTTACAAATTTTAATACTATTATATCAAAATCTACAAATCTACAGAGTAATTTACATATAAAAATTGTATAAATCTATAAAAATACAGAACCTTACAGTACTTCAATTTCATTAAAATATCATTGTCCGAGAAATATATGAAATAACTAAAAAATCGATAAAAATCTTAGTTATACCGTGATACCTCAAAAAAAAAAGATAAATTTAGAGCATGATGAAAAATTCTACTTAGATTCGAAGATCAAGATTCATATTATACTACTCCAGAAATTGGTAAAGAAAACCATGAAAATACTGGAAAATTGTTCAAATTAAAAAGATTTTGAGATGAAGAAAGGAAAAGTACATAAATCTATATGATGAATACTGTTTTCTTGGTGTGTCTTATTAGAGCCATGAAGACACTTTTCAAAGTCTCTGTGACACTTGAGAAAGTGCCTCATTTGAAATTTGGAAACCTTTTGAAGTATCTTTTTCAAAATTCTTAGACACTCTCGAATGTCCAGGACACTTCTCAAGAAGACTTATTTGAAATTCTAAGACACGTCGGAATGTCTTATAAGGAATTTTCAGACTCTCTCGAATATCTTAGACACTCCCTGAAGTGTCTCATTTAATATTTTAATACACTTCAATGTATCTTATTCGGAATTCTAAGACTCTTTTAAACTACGAAGACACTTTAACAGTGTTTAATTTAAATTACAAGACACTCTCACATGTTTAAGACACTTCTCTAAGTCTCCGAAACACTTTAGAAAGTTCCCTATTGTGAATTTGAAGACCATTCAAAGTATCTCTTCAGGAATTCTAAGACAGTTTTGAATGTCTCAGACATTTATATGAGTGTTGTTTTCAAAATCAAGATATTTAGACATGTCCAAGGCACTTCTAAAGGTGTGTTTTTAAAAATATAAAGACAGTTTATAGTGTGTTATAATTGTACTGTAACATTGTAGGTAAATTGTTGATTCATTGTTATCAATTACAATTACATTTTGAATTACATTGTCACATTGTGATACGTAAAAATAATACGTCATAGTCGCACACACATATATATCAAAATAGTCTTTTTTTCTAGGTCAATGCTTTTCACTGTTTATGAAATTTATTTAAAACATCGAAATATTCTTCCGTCTTCGCCAGGTACACATTGGTGTGTACACCATCTGTCAAAAGTCTGGGTCAACTACTTCTGAAAATTAATATACTTACATGATATCCAGCATTAAAGTCTAAGAAAATTTACAGTGCAACAACATACTCTGAAAAGGACCCTAAAACTGATTTTTCTCTTCACAGTTCAATGTCATATCTTGAAAATGAAATCTTTCATTTACCATTTTCTCTGTAGCTCCTCTCTCTATGCAAAGTAAAATTTAAACGTATCACAAAGTAATAAGCATCACGGTGAAAACCGCGTCGATGGTTGATAAAGCAAAAAACGCGCTTTTATGCCGGAGCGTAATGCAGCCTTTAATATCGGCGTCCTATCAGACTGGAGATAAAATCGGGCCAAGCGAAGAGCGAGGTATGAAAAAGAGAGGAAAGGGACAAGGTTTCGCGATTCGAATAAAGAAGGTTTACACCGTAACTCTGGCAATAATGTAGCCAGCCACCCAGGGAATCGTTATTTGCTGCCACGATGAGCCTTTATTAGCAGTTATAGTCCGTTTCGTCGCGAATCTATACATGCAAGTACTCGTGAATTCGTGTTTAAAGTGATCGTACGTTATGCAAATTAGACGATTTAATCCTCTGCGCTTCAACTCATTTTTAATATCATCATTCGGATCGAAATATGGTGCCAATTTTAGCATGACTTACAATCTTTGACCAGTTCTCAGTCTAAATGAAATAAGATTGTCTAACTGTGTCAAATATAGTTATTTCAGAGAAGCATTTATTTTCTTTGTGTCACTGACTGGACGCGAAAAAATCCATTTATCTCGCGTTGGAATACATGGATCGCTTTCCTTTCCAAGGCAGTTTCCTTTTTCCGGTTGAAATGACTCCGTCACTTAGCTGGATGGCACTGTCCAGATCGAGATAATCGAAGCCTGCTCGTGTTGCGCAATAAGCGCGACCCTCTGCTCTTAGGGGTTGATCGAGGGTGCGTTGTATCTTGGTGCTATTAGCGCAAACAATACAGGAACTTGCCTGGGTTATATCCTGTACATAACGCCTACTGTCTTCTACGAAGTGCCATTAACCGATATAGCTCGATAGTTTTTCTATTGTGTCCTACTTCAATTACGAAAGAGCATTTCGTCTTTCATTGCTTGCTCTCTGTTATGAAGACATGGCTGGTTTTTCATGTTTCAATCAGTGGTGTTTGGTGAATTTGGTGATGAACATCTGGTTTTTCCCATACATGAAGGTCATTTTTCCATATTACAAGCAGAAGTTTTTGAAATTTCAAAAAATGTAGCACATTGCAAAAAAGTATTATGAAAATCGTAGCAAAATAATACAGATTATTTCAGGTGTCAAAGTTTTCGAGGAACTCAAGAATTATAGACAGTTTCGAAATTTAAAGATTTCAAACAATTTCACCAATTTTTAAGTCTAGGAGGATTTTTATAATTTACCAAGTTTTTAGAAACTCGGATATTATGAGAACTCGAAAAATAATTGAAATTGCGGAGTCTAAAAAAGTTCTGGAAATTAACAGTATTTTTACAGTAATTCTGAAAATAAGGAAAATTTTACAAATTCTTAACATATTTTCAACGTAGCGGAATTTTGAACGATGTGAAACATTTGCAAAGTTCAAAGAAAGTATTACGAACTTTTGTGGATTTCTTAGAATTTCGAGAAATTCAAACATTTCAAAATTTTCGTAAATTTTAGAGATTTATATAATTTTCAAAAATACTGAGAAGTTATATTTATGTTTATTGGAATTTTGAAAGTTTTACGAATGTCTTTAACTGTTGAAGAGTTAATGAATTCAATCATTGTAAAATTTTCAACAATTTTTCAAATTCTAAAAATATGTACTATTTTAAACATTTTCGAAGTCTAGAAAAGAAAACACTTTTTTTTTATATCAAAAATTTATAAATTTTCGTACATTTCAGAGATTTTAAGAGTTTAAAAAATTCCTAAAATTTTGAATATTCATGATTATTGAAATTTCGAAAATTTTATAAATTTCCCACACTTTGAGAAAGTTGATGATTTTGTGCACAATAAGATTTTAAACAATTTTTTAAATTTCAAAAGTTTAGAGTATCTTAGAAAATTTTGGACGTCCATAAAGTTTTTAAAATTTTCAGAATGTCAAAATTTTTCCGAATTATTATAAACTTCAGAGATTCGTTGAAGTTTCGAAAACTCTGGGAAATTTATGATATTTGTGATAATAAAAAATTAAAAAACTGTACTCATTTCTTAAATTTTGAAAAAGTTGATAATTTTCAACATTTTAGGATTTTAAAAATTTTTTAGAATTTAAAGCGTTTGGAGTATTCTCAACATTTTAAAATACTGAAGAATTTCGACAATTTTTCGAGTGTCAAAAATTTGTTAATTTTCATGAATTTCAGATTTTCCCAGGTTTACAAAACTCTGAAAATTTATTATATTTACAATTATTGAGATTTCGAAACTTTTACGGATTATAAAATTTTGAACAGGTTGATAATTCCACCATTGTAAGATTTTTAACAATTTCGCAAATTTTTGAAGTTCACAGTATCTTAAACATTTTAGTAGTCTGTAAAATTTTTACAATTTTCAGAATGTCAAAAATTTCCGAATTTTTATAAACTTCATAGATTTGTTAAAATTTCGAAAACTCTAAAAAGTTTTGATATTTATGATTATAAAAATTGAAGAATTTGAACTAATTTCTTAAAATTTGAGAAAGTTGATAAATTTCAACATTTTTAGATTTTTCACAATTTTCAAAATTCATAGAGTTTGGAGTATTCTTAACATTTTAAAAATCTAATGAATTTTGAAAAATTTTAGAGTTTCAAAAATTTGTAAATTTTCATGAATTTCAGATTTCCCAAAGTTTCTAAAACTCTTGAAATTTATGATATTCACAATTATTGACATTTCGAAAGTTTTACGGATTTGAAAATTTTGAAAAAGTTGATTATTTCACCATTGTAAGATTTTTAACTATTTTGCAAATTTTGAAAGTTAATAGTATTTAAAAACATTTTGAAAATACAGAAGTTTCTGACAATTATTAGAATTTTACATATTTCGAAAACTTCAGAGATTGAAAACAGTTTCAAAAAACCTGAGAATTTTTCAAAGTTTTCGTTAACAATTCTCTAAAACATAATTAATTTTCAACTTTGTTGGAATAAATGCGAGTAAAAAATCACACCTTAGCCTCTCCCGAACGAAATTTTTGACTCCATCCTTGCCATATTTATAAATACAAATTAGATGGATACGTATAGAAAATTTTCCATACAATATAGGAAAATTTCTAATACACATGTATGGGAAAATGAAGTTTCTTTTCAACAGTGAGATGTACAAAAATAAGTGTCTTAGGCATTCACAAAAGTTGAAACCGAGAAGCGACTGTCTCTCCATGGCAAAGTGCCTTCATCGAGTGAACTTATATGTTTTCTATCGCATGATATTTGTCATCAAAGAGTGGCCATTAGCAGAGGAGCGGAGCGAAAGCGCGGAGGGCTATATTAGACGCAGCGGGAGGCATTAGACCATGGCTCCCTTTAGCGCAACTTAGCTTTTCTTCCGAACAGAAAGTAATGCCCGATCTTTCGAGCGCGATGCTCTGCAAGTAATGACGTTCATTTACCAGCTCCTTCGAGTATTTACCCATAGTGAGGAGCATTTTTTTTTTTTTCGTACCTTCAGTTTTTTTAACGTGCAAATTTTACCTTCATACAAAAAATTGCTCCACATTGCTCTGACAATCGAGTCGAAAATTAGTAACATCGTGATTACGTCTCGTCTTTATGTCTTCGATCGAGCCCTCAGCTTTCGTGTTTCTCCCAATCCTTTTGCGTTGGTAATGCCACAATTAAGCGAGCATCTTTGCGATATCAAAAATGGCCTTTCCCCGAATCCGAAAACCGTCGGCTCGCATCAAAGACGCGGCAATAAATTATTATTGCTCATCCTCCGATTCCCTGAAACGAGTTACGTACGATCGCTAGAGACTGCAAATTTGCAGTTCGTGGGCTCGTTTCCTGGAAGCCGCACAAACGACATTGTCTTAAATGCAGTTTTGGCGTGTGCAACGAAAGTCGATGCAACATCATTTATAAAAATTTTACTTATATTTTGATTGAGAAAAAAAATTTGAAGATATGCAATTCTTGATGGTGGGAGTTCGGATATAGACGCGGAGAAAGAGAAAGCGCACATTTGTGGCGCGCACGTCAGCGACCTTAGCGTATGGCGTCCACCCCCTCTATAAGCCGTGCTCACGCTCGACTATAATTATCCCTACGTAATCACGACTCGTACCATCACCTTGTATCTTTGGGCGCTCACCGCAGACCGGCCACTGTATTCCGCAAAATTAGTATTTCCATTCCCCGGGATAAAAAGACGAACACACAAAGAATGAGAAACCACGCTGTCTTCATCCCTTTACTATGCCCTCTCTTTCTTTCGTCCAGCCTCCATTACACGCGCTTCCGTCTTCAACTTATTGTCGACGTGTTTCTTTTTGCAATTTGCTGACTCTTCTGGGATCGAGCTACTGAAAAATGAAGAGAGGATCAAGCCCTTGAATCCAGCGTAGGGACTAATAAATAATCTTATCGACTGCAGCAACAAATTAATATTCAACAATCTCTTGGCTCTCACTATCTATCGAATTTCTCTCGAAGTACTTACGAATGGGCACCGGGACCACCTACACCTGTCGGGGAGTAATACGTTTCTTATCTCTTTTGATGAGATAGCAGGTGCAGATAATGCGCCGGACAGACCGCAGCGATTCATACCCTCACACCCTAGAAGCAGGATGCGTTTTGAGTTGGCCAAAGATTAGACTTAAGCAGGTGATATTGATTTCCTGATTTTGCAGTTAGGTTTGATTTTAGTTCCATTCAAAATTCAAAATTATTTCATTCGTACAAATATCGAGAGAGGGTTCGGGCGATCAAAGTCTTGATATGATCCAATTCCTCGAGTCGTCAAAGGCTGAGATCCCCGTCGGGCCCAGCTAATGCATCGCTGCTGCCGTGGGGTCCTGGTAATGTTTAATTAATCTAATCAATCTAGTGAGCACAAATGACCGCCGCCATGGATGGGCCCCGCACATAAAGCCCAGTGATGGACTAGCCAGCCCGCCGCCTCGACATTCCGAGAAATTAAAGATTGTCGATGATTTATAGAAATTCACATTCTAAATTATTGGTCGTCATTAGCGTCGGCGTATTAGTCCGTGCTCGAAAGGCCGGTTCTTTTGGTTCCTAAGCACCCCTTGTTCTACCTCGCAAATGCACTTCCCTTTCCAGGTCTCTTCTCCTCCTCGAGTTCTCGGTATTAGCTTTGTTTTCAAACAGCACGGGCTTCATGTGGATAATGCAAAAAATTGAGGAAAAAAATTTGTTGAATAGATAAATTATGTTTTTTTGTATTTTATCACGATAGTTAAACTGTTTTGAAGAAAATTCTAAATTGTATTGTGTTCCTATCATCCATTCAGAGCTTCAATCCTCGTTAAATCGATGCTAGATGCAATACAGTATTTAGAACCGAGAGATCCGATTCAAGTGTAATCCTCACTCTGTTTCGAGATGGAAGGCCCCGCGCGGAATCCGTCTTTGTGCCGGGGTATACGAACGGAATATATTATCGTTTTGTTCCTCGCTCGAGCATATAGCCAGCGCCGGAGCTGGTTGTCATTGGCTCATTTGTTAAACGCCATCCAAAGCATGCGAGGCCTTGATTTAGTGCCCACCACCTTAAACCCCGCGATCTCGTCGTGCTCTTTTTGGCCTCCAAGGAGGCGACTCGCTCTCGATTCGCGTCGAACGAAAGGAGTCCTTTTCAACCCTCGCGTCCTTTGACTCCGCGGGAAGACACTTCGTCACTTTGGAAAGATCGACGTGGACTTTCCTGTCCAGCTCGTGTCGTGAGCGAAATCCTCAATGCCGCGATGACGTGTTTTTATACTTGATGTACGACCCGGGGCCTTTTGTATCGCTTAATGTTCGATCCTCGGGTCGCGCTTTCATTGGGATTCCGATGCTGCCGAACGTCATTTATCAAGCCACTGCTCTCATCGCGGGCTTTCAGATAGGCACACTTGAAAAATGTGAAACAATTGGCAAGTCTGTGGGTTTTTGTATAGATGTGGGACCGATTTTCGAGGGTTTGAGCTGGCTGTCACATTAGGAAACAGGTCCTTTTGTCGGGATCGATTTTTTTCGGGATTAGGGAATTGTACACTTCAGGACAAAAATATTGGTACTCTAAAGAAAAACTAGATTTTTGAAGTGAAACTTCTCTGCTCGAGGGAGTGAAATCGAAATCACGTGACAATTGTCGGAAAGATTCAACTGCACGTTCAGTTGGCGCACGCGGGAAATTTGAATGTATGTTGAATTTTAATAATTTCATACCGGCAAATAAAATTCATTTTACTGTTGAAATGAATTGGAAACTAAATGAATAATAGTTACGTTGGAATTGAAATTCAAAAAAAAATTAATCAAAATGCCATGTACAGGCATGTACAGACGGCAAGGCAGACTTTTCGGGCGATAATCTTGAATTTTGTTTTTTTTTTTTATAAAAATTTTATAAGGTCGACTTTATAAAAAACGGAATTCTTATGAAAAATTCCTGATTTTTATAAAAATTTTGCCT
>JAPYZL010022011.1:0-17230 GCA_030522825.1 Platygaster orseoliae
AATCATTTGAAGGTTGGTACTATATAAAAATAATATGCATTTAATACTAGCGACGCTATCTATGTGTCAGACCGGGGACTTATCAGCCAACCTGTTAGACAGTCTCGAATCTCTGAGATACTTGCTAAAGTTTCTTATTTGAAATTCAAAGACACTCCAAAGTGTCTCATTTAGAATTCTGAGACACTTTTTCAAGTCAAAAACATTATCTGAAACAAACGTCATCGATTTTTCTCAAAGATAATTTCATTGTGGGGGGGGGGGGGTAAATTTCCTCCATCGTTCCCCAGGCGCCGAAACGTCTTGCTACGCCACTGTGAAAATAATAAATATTTCTTGAATATTATTACAATTCCAAAAAATTTCAGACTTCTTAAAAATGTTAAGATTGTTGACGATGTTTTTAGCATCACTGTAAATATGGAAAAAAATTTTTAATTCTTTCTCCGCGGGGCCTTAGGCCCAGGCGTCTAGCTTACGAGTTTACGAAAATAACTTGGTTTAAAAAGAGTGATTTTATTTGTTGTAATTTTTCTTTTCTAAATTTTTTAATTCAATTTATAGTAAAAAAGACTAATTGCAAAAAATTTGTCTCCTTACGCCTATGGCAACAAACGTTTTACGTGGCTTCATCCGTGCGCTCTTGCTCGTGAACACTCGTGAGTTTTCGTATCGACTCGGTACGCGCGCGAGCTTGCTTCGAAATTGTAGTACTTTTGCAGTCAGTAGACTCGTGTCTGCCGGTGTTCAAGTCCGTACTTTCGCGCTCGTCTCGGTACTTTCCAGTTGTATTATATACCAGAACGTGCGGTTCATCGCGTCCTGGGAAATCCCGGGTTCCATTTTATTTGGACCCCGGGAAACTCGCTACTTTTCTCTCTCAACTGCTTTTATTAGCCTTATTTCCTTTCTTCCCTTTGTCCTCGCGCCCTCGATTTCCCCCTTACCGCGTCCTCTCAATCGAGTTGGTAGCGCGTCTATTCTAAAGTGCCACCGGGAAATGGATTAAACCACGAGCCTCCCTCGCCGGCAGTACCGCATCCATAGGTTAGAATTTTTTATGTTTATCCGAAAATCGGATTTTTTATTGTGCTTTTTCTTCTCGAACATCCGGAAATCCCTAAACAAAGCCATGATCTTGCCGGTTTGTGCTGGCATGGTCGTGTTGCTCTTAGCTACTTTCTCGCTTTGTGAGATTCTAATCGACGACTGTTTTTTTGGAGTTTTTTTTTTATTGAGGGGAGCGAGTCTACGTATTAGAAGAGTTTTTTTTAATTAGAAGAGTCTCTGATTTGTTGTCGAATTGCGAGACGCGGGACCATCAGTTCGGTGAATTATGAATATTTTTTCATAAAGTGATTGCTGGATTTTTTCGCAACATTTTTTTTATATTAATGAATGACGATGTAAGAGTTTTGTAAGAGTCTATTTCCTCTTCGGCGGCGTCATCGCTTAATTCGCATGTGCTGGCGTTCGTGTTTTTCAATTTTGCACGAACTGGTGACAATATAATTTTTTATTACATAATTACAGATAATTCGACTGTGACCCGAGGTAGATTAAAATTATTAACAATGAGATTGTTTCATCGATGTTGATACCTACTAACCAAATACGATTCTGCGCTTTGAATAGCGTCTATTTATTAAAAATACTTTACGAGAATGAGCATATTTTATCTCTGTCTGCCGATGATACATTGTGTCGAAAAGATATTGTTTAATGTTATCCTTTTCATTCATAATTATTATGTCATTTATAAATGATGCTTTCAAATATACTCACAACTATCAAGTCATTTAGCTTCAGTATCATCGACATTGCAAAATGTATTTTTCCAGCGCTCATTAACCATTCAAATTACTGCCAATCAACTAATGAAATAAAACGTGCGCGTTTTTACAATACATGATGAATATGTTTAGGTCTTTCGTTTCGATCTTGTCACACAACAGCTGTTAGCTTATATTAATGTAAATTCGTTTTATTCGGGCGTCCGTAGCGCCGATTGTCGTTGAAAATAAATCACTTTCGCACATAAAAAAGAGGAAGTTTTGGAATTTTAGATAGGCTCTAAATGGCAGAATAATACCCTATAATGTGGATTTTCGACTTAAGCGTCTTTGTCATATAAAATTGTATGGACGTGAAAGTTTCAAGTAATTTAATCATCGTTTCCTTCAACAAACGTTGTATTCATTAAAATTTATAATTTATAGTTGAAAAGTATAGATTTGTTTCTATGGCATTGTGAATGAAATCCAACCTTAACTCAGACTTTTAAATTCCTCAATAACAATGTATAATCTAGAAAATGACAGATATCTCTGAGTACAGAGGAAGCAGCTGACGCTCTGCAGCTATTGCCAGCACTCGCCTGGCTTCAAAAGGTCCACACGCCACTCGTGAAACTCATAGCGTATGCCCCGATTGTTGCGGCGCACGCTCAGGCATTTCTTTCTTTAGCTCTTCTAGTTAGTCTTTTTTCCCCGTGCAAGCTGCCCGGCTCTTGGCACAATTCGAGATTCCTTTTTCCATAGATGCCTTGGCATGATGAACCCCGGTAAAAGTTGCATTCACCTTTGATGGCTATTCACAGGAAATGAAATTGCTTTAATCAAGCATTTTACGAGTTTTTCTGAAATTTTTACATAGGATCAGTTTTTTTTTTAGTTATAATTCTGATTTCGACTCGGGAAGTAGAAGAAATTAGCGTTTGATAAACATCGAAATGTTTATGAAAATATCTCTTGATTTCACAATAAACTCATTACAGATCAATGTTTTTCATCTTAATTATCTTACAATTGGCGCTCAAGACCTAATAGTATTTGTGGGACATTATCATTCACTCCGTATCTAATCGTGATCATCAGCATAGTAGCAGCACGGTTTATCATTCTGTGGAACATTATAATTGCGATAATCCCGTAATTATTTGTATTTTACGAGTGCCCGCTTGCTAATTGCTGTAACTTTCCTTACAACTTGGCATTCACACTGCAGGTCAGCATTTAAATTCATCATCGCGATTGCAGCGTTCTTAATGCGCCTTCATACCAGGGTAAAATCGTTATTTGGCTGTATTTTTCGAGGGTTCATTAAACAGTGTAAGTCTAATGAACCAAATAACTGTACAAGTAATTCAAAAATCGAAATAATAGCAATCATCATAAAAATTGCTGTGAAATTGTATTTCAAAGCAGCAGATACGACTTCCAATTCGCCGAGTCGAAACCCCAGTGGCAAGTCCGCTTTTCCAGGGACTGGTGCGCGTGTCGCACAAAGCGCTGGGGCGTGAATGTGTAATGACACTTGAGGCACTTGATACAACCCGAGTCCTCCGAGGTGAAAAGGTCCGGCGCGAAAATGCCCTTCCACTTGCCGAAGTACTCGTGGTAGACCTCGAACATTAGGTGGCATCGTCGTCGTCGGCCTTCTTCTCGGCGCCCTTTTCCTGGAGGCTCAGGGGCGAGCCCATATTTATCCATTTTTTGCTATTTTATGACATATTTGTCACTTTTTATTATTCAGCGTACATTAACAATTGTTTATACACATTTATTCATCAATTTATGTATCATTTCAAATAGTATGTAAATGTATTGATAACTGAACACACTCATCAAATAATTTCTATTGCTGTTTGTAATAATTTAAATGACACTTTTCTTCGTGCGTTTGAATTATTAACTAAATTTTGGAAATCTTTCGATGAGTCAAAAATTAAGCAAATAGTATGGAGTACATTATTTAGTTTTATTAATCTACTTTACTAATCTAAAAATTGTAAGTGAGTAATCTGATGTATTTCAAAACGATATTTTTCATGTTTTATAATATTCTCTAATTCAACAAGGTACACGCTATGAATTGTCAAGAGTGTTTTCAATTACTCTTTCTGGAAAGCGCACATTCAAGTCAACCAATTTTTAACTTTAACTCCATGGTAGAAACCATCAGGAACTCCATTGTTGACTTTTAAAGTATTACATCATTCTTTTTTTTCCAAGTCAAGCTTTCTAAGAATATATTTCATGTTAAAAACGTATGCCCTGAATGGCTTTTCCGTTTGATAAGGTATCATTACAGATTTCTGAAGCTTGCTATTGACTTGCTTCATAAGTTAACGCGCCATCGGTAACTTTTATCCCGCGGCCTCATGAAACGGGGCTCGTCCCGATGGAATATATCGCCCGTTATTTTGCACTTTCACTGCTGTAACGTGCACCGCGTGCTTCCGCCTTCGCCGGAATGATGGCATCTCCACGATTGCCTTTCAATTTTTCCCGTTCCCCGTAAACAATAGAAGACCTACATAGATAAATGTAACGTATAGGTGACTTTTCTGGCCTTAAACGCCGCATTTCGAGTGTAGTTGAGCGCCGTAAACAGCGCTTCAAGAAAGCCATCACTTTCTCTCGGTGCATTTCACAGGTAACTGAAGGAGCCACGTTTTTCGCGGTAATTTTGGGGATCGTTCACGGCCCGGACGTAAGAACTTGTTTATTCTGAGAGGATCCAAGTGTTTACGCTCGCGCGGGAAAAAACGCGGGAGAGTCGAAGAGAAGGTCTCTGATTGTGTTCTCGCGTGGTGCCGATAACACTTTTATTTCCAATTGTTTTCTACAATACTGTACTGGTTAGACAAAATTTTATCTCATACCTTAAATATGATGATATTAATAATACAATATCATTCACTTATAAATATTAATAATTGAAAAATGTTTTGTAAAACGAGAATTTATTCAGTGATACATTAAAATACGTGACAATTTCGGTCACATTGGATTTTTTCGTATGACAACCGAAGTTTTCATTACAATAATAGAATATTTGTTGCGATAACAAAAACTATAGTTGTCATAACCAAAGTTTTATTTGTCGTACCTGAAATTTTTTTGCGTTCGTATTTTATTGAACCACTCTCTCTCCTAAGCAAAATTTCTGTCTACGTCCTTTAATGTCATAAACCACAATAAACACTTACCGATTTTACTGGTTTTCACGTTTGGCTATAGTGTATAGTATGCGTTGTCATGGTAAAAATGTCTTTTGTCGTGTAAGCCCATTCCGCGTGATAATCAAGGGAAGAAAGTCCGGTGCTGCCTCTAGATACAGGGCCTTTTTCCCCTGTACGTACTTGCCTAACCCGCGCAGATGGACGACACGATCTCCCCCGAGATTACATTGCCTGAGCCCGGGGAATTAAGGAGACGCTTCGGAACGTCGCGTAGGAGGATACGCAATCTGTTATCGGGCCGTTGCGCTTGTTCGAGCTCCGTAAACCGTCTCATTTATATTGGTCACTATCGATAAATTGCTATCTCGGTAGAAAAATATCGCGACGAGACTTTGCCAAATCAAAAAGTAAATAAAATACTCAAGAACGGGCCCGATATATTCTTCGTCTGCAACTATGTATTTTTGTTGTATGTTAGTGCGAATTGCACTGAATCTATAAGGAAAGAAGTATGTTTTTTTCCTTCAATTTTCTGTGATATTCTCGATTCAACTATTCTGTTGAATTAAGGTGTGTTAAAAAAAGGCGCACGTGCGCCTTCTGACACAGTATGGACACGACCTAGACGGTTTTTAATTTTTTGAAAGAAATTTACATATATGTGACATGTTTTTTATCACAAATTAAATTTATTATGACCGTGTCCTTGAATTTTTATTGTTTGACGTTGTGTTAGTTTACTTGACGTTTTTGCGACTCTCCTGCATGGAGAGACAGATTAAAATTCTATTTCTGATGTTTGTATATTGCTACCAATTTATGTCAATTTTGTTCCAAGTACTTTTATTAACAAAAAACAAATTTTTAATGATGAAGTTTCAAAAGAAAAATATATTTTAAATTAAATTCGTTAAGTGAAACTTTGATGAGTCTATGGAGACAACCCATTAAATTGATCTTTGAACTTACATTGTGCTATATTACTCTAACTTATCAGATTAGTAGACATTAGAAATGTATAATTATATAATTATTCTTATCGAAATGATACACCTTATTGGATTGAGCAGCTAACGAGCCTTCCACTCGTGGCACCGCGACGCTTTGTAAAAATGATAACGCTGGAACGTAACGGCAGAACAATTTCACACGCCAGAAATTCAGTGTTTCACGGGTCTGACGATTTCCAAGATAATTACCTCTTGGAAAGTCGAAACATGTCTCAGTTGCATTCTCAATCATATATTGTTGATCAAAAGGGTTCTTCATCTAACAATAAAAAGAAAAGAAAAAGAACACTGTTTAAAATTGTTGTCTTAAATTTAAGAATTACTGTATAATTGTCGCCCATTACACATACCCTGTATTAATATTGCATTAAAAAAAAGTGTGTCTAGTAAGCGTCGAAAACGTCTCAAAAGTGACTTTTGCACTTGCGTCGTATTGTGACAATTTTTTTCACATGAGTCAGATCGTGAAATTTTCACTTGGGTTAGGTTAATTTAATAGATATATTCATGTTTCAAATATCTAGTCTATAAAATTTCAGGTACATTTTTGTACATTTTTCAAACATATTTACTTAACGTACGTTTCAAATAGCTGGCCTATGAAACATCAAGTACATTTCGATATATTTTTAATAGAAAGTGTATGAAATTTAAGAAAGATTTTTACAGTGCAATCACCTTCTGCGTTCACATTTCGCATTGCATATTCATTTTGCGACGACATTGATTCATAGAGCAAGAAAATAAGACCGAGAACAATAAAACTCGGACCCACCCAAAACTTTATTTCATCACGTGTAAGCAATTCGCTAAATGCAATTGTTGCTCAGGAATGACGCCAATCATGCATCGCAGTCGCAATTTCCAATTCTTGGAAGCCAAGATTTATACTATTTCTTCGATGTGATTCCAGTGATGATGGTTGATTAAAATTTCTGAATTTCTGTAATCTGCAGTTCAACTCATTATCCAGGTTCACTTTTCGCCTGTTTAACACAAGAAATTTGATATGTATTAATGAACGTCTGTATCGTTGCGTAATCTGTAGCTTTTCTTTAACACGCATTTTTCATGAGAGATTAGAGTGAATATGCTTATACCCTCAGGGCGTGACAGTGATCACATTTTTAGATGTGACCCATATTATCGCATACTCTTGCTCGTTACGTATTCATCTGAAGCTGTTGAATGCGGAAAATATCGAATATCGCGATAACATTTTATCTGGAACATGTGTGTTTTCACTCGTATTTTGTTATATGAAATTCGAATCGTCATGAAAAAGTTTATAATGGATTTTTGTTTTACGCAGTCCGCAATTCTATTGACTCGTACTCTGCTCACGTTGAATTGTTTTTTCTTACTGTTAATAATGAAATAACTTGATACATTAATAAGTAGACAATAACTACACCAAAAATGATACTCCTTGGCTACTCTTACATTAATTGTAAGTGATTTATTCGATAATTTATGGGTTATTTAGATTTCACTCTTAAAATCCAAAAGGCGCAGTAATGCCGAAAAATTGAATGTATGTTGACTTTGGCTAGTTTTCTTGAGTCTTTTAGCAACTTTTGTAAGGTCAACTCAAGATATAAGTAAGATTAGGATAGAAACAGAAAAAAGAGTTACGTAATATGTAAACAATTGCTATGTATATTTTATACTTTTTAACTGTCAAGTTTTAAGTTCAAAAAGTTCACATAACGAACCAAAATATTTACAAAGAATATAGAAATTTTATACATCTTAAGACTGAAAACTAAGATTTTGATAAATCCAAGTTGAAATACCCGAACGTAACAACCTGCGCTAACGATTAAAACCAAAGTTGGTGGAATCAAAAATTGAAATCTGCACTGTAAAGGTGAAAACACGAGGAAATTCAAATTCAAAAATTTATGTCAACCCTACTTCCGTTTGGTGGTAGTAAAACTAGGGATGTTAAGCTGCTCCGTTAAAAGGTGAAACATAATAAAATGAGAATTCTATTATTTACAGCCATTTTTAGAGTATTTCTGAAATTTTCAGGGATTCTTCAGTATTTAACAGATGTTGAGGAGTTTTGTAGATCGCTTTAAAAGATTTCTAGAATTTGTTGCGCTGTAATTCTGATTTCTATTGATTTCTAGTAATTTTATAGATTTATGGGAAAATTTCACATGTAGAGATTTTGGTTGTCTTGTATATTTCCTGTGTTTCCATATTTTTTTTAGTATTAACAAGATTTCGTCACGTTTCTGGTTTTTTTTTTAGATTTGTTGTATTTTTATAGATTACTATACCTTATTTTAATTTTTTCATAATGCAGTTCTTTCACATACTTCTATTACATTTAGTAGTTATTATTTCAGTTTGTATGATTCATGAGATTTTCTCACATTTTTATGGATTTTGTGGCAGATTTCTAGAATTCGATGCTCTAGGGTCAAAAGTTGTTTTGGATTTTTTATATTTTTGTAGATTCTAACTATATTCTATCATTCACTAGGTTGAAACAATTTATCCAATTTGTATGTTTTTACTTTCAATATTTTATTTATTTCGTCAAATATTTTCCTCGCCAATACAATCTTTTGACAAAAAAACAAAGAAATTTTTCAATTATTGTTAATGAAAATGAAAATAGCACTAATTATACATTTTTGATTATCGAAATCTTTTATAATTTATAACGACGACTGTAAATATTAGGGTAAAAAAACCTTAAACCTGCATTTTTCAAAATGATTTGGAACTGTAGAACTATATGCTGTAATAATTATATACTATTTTTGTAAAAATAGTTTCAAAATAAAATAGTTTTGAAACTGTCGAGATATAAATTCCATACGTAAGAACTCCATGTGGTGGCGCCACCTTACAATTCCAAAAATTTCACGATAATGATTTTTCACACATTTGATTCTCTGAAAATTCAATATTAATTTCTATTTCTATTTTATATACTTTAACATGCTTTTAAAATTAATAAAAAATTTTTTTTTCAAGCTCAATGGGCTCAACTTTAACTTTACCCGTTTGTTTTGCCCATTTTAGGCCCTCATAAAATCGGAAAACTGTATCTCCTTACTTTATCCGAACCAAACACTCAAGATTAAAATTAAAGTTAAATATTTAATTTTCGATATTATGAAGCTTACTATGAACTTTTCATTTATATCGCATTATCAAATACTTGTACACGTCTGTTCAACGTCGATGTATGAAATGTTGATGTGAATTCATGAACCCGGGTTTCGCAAACTTACTCGGAGTATTTGCTAATACCAGCAAGATCTGCGCTAGAGAAAGGCAAAAAATTAAACAATGAACAATGTTGCGGGTACGTACCCCCGCGGAGATCAGATTACAACGTTCATGGCATCGGGATATAAGACATTTTTGAACGTTCATGTACACTTGAGTGGTGAAGCGAGACGATGTGTTCTCATGGCTGAAAAAGACGAGGGTGCGTAGGCCCTCGGTAAGATGAAAAATTCTGTGCTGGAAAAGGATTAATAGCGAGGCCACTAACTGCACAGGAAACGACCACGTCCACCAATAACATGAGCCGCTCTATTTATATCGTCGCTTCTCTTGGCCCCACGCCGCAGTCAATTGTATTTCATTTGTGCTTGTTCGCGCGCGAGTACTTGAAAACGCCCAATCGAGGCTATCATCTTGTCTTTCGGAACTCTCAAGTAATTCGAGAAAAAAATTGATAAGAATGATTGAACTTGAAATGTCTTTGGTACTGTTTCAGGAATGCAGGGAATTTTGAGAGACTTGTATATTTACGTATATACAAGAAATATACGATAAATATACGATAAAATGATATGACGTCACCGTCCATATAAAGATAACAGATATTTATATGGATCACGACGTCACGCCACCTCCCCCACTCTAGATTTTTTAAACTTCTGTATCTCCTGCAGTTCTCAATTAATTAATACATAAGATTTTCCTGTTATTGACCGGGGATTACTATTTAAAAAATGATCAATTTAGATATTTTCATAACAGTTATATCCCTACATTTACTGATGTATATTATAACCCCACAAAATCCCGTGCTTGGTACCGTTCGGTAGGTGTCGTTTGTTCGTTCAGTAAGCGATCGGGAATCATGGGCTGAAAAAAAAGTCAGGCTGCTGCTACACCGCAGCCGCGGAATGCTTTTACAGAGTTATAACTGCCCGGTCTTAGATTACGAATGGCGTGATCCAGCTATCATGATTACGTTCTCGTCGTAGTGGAGGAGAGTATCGGAGGCGACCGGTTTTGTCGTTATATTGTTGGGTGAAAAATCGCTTATTTTTTCCTATATAGTCTTCCTTCCTGAGCCTGTAGTGACGCAATGCAGATGTGCCATGAGCTTGGCAGATACCATCAGCAAAAATGGTAAATTTAATCACGAGACCAGCTGGCGCAATCGAGTGGCTATAACGATTCAGGAATCCAAGTGAGGTAGTTCCCGAATTTCCTGGTATCGAGCATGCCTGTGATTTTCAGGTTTATGTTGGGTTAATGCTTAGTCCAGTTCTTTTTATAATAACTAAAAAAAGTTTTTAGTTATGTTTATGCTTACAAAGGCAAAACCTTGGAAAAACATTTGTTTATTAGTGAAATTAGTGAATCCTGGAAAATGAAGATCTAGCGTATCTTGTTCTTTCCCTTCATTCTCGTTGCGTCCTCCTGAGAGAGAGAATCAAATGAGGGCAAAAGGAGTAGGTATGAATTTTTCGACTTGGGCCAGGCTACCTTTACCGGCCTAAAACGTCAGTTTTAATTGATGTTGGCGTTAACAAAGGTTTCCAATACGTCTTCGCCTACGAAAATCTGAGGAAAAGAGACGAAAGACTTTCCCACTCCGAATGCTATTCCACGGTAACCACCGTGATGTTGACCGGAAAACCTCTTTTTGCACATGCTGTTGAATAAGGCGACGTCTTTCGCTAGGATTTTTTCTCTCGCGGCGCGTCAACCGCGGACACTAAAAAATACATAAAAAGCAAGGAAAACGTTGTGGTTTTCCCTGGGGGGCCTTGCCACGGTGATGGAAAAGTTGACGTGATAATGATACGAAAATCGCCTGCGGTTCCATTATAATTTACGCCTCGCATCAAGATCCTTTGGACGGAAAATTACGGCAGACCGTTACTATCTCGAAACGTTGCTCGTACATTTACGGATGGTTGCTCTTACGGTTAGAGCAATTATTTCATGGCTCACGTGCAGCGTTTCATTTCTCTTCGCGGGAAGATTTAAGAGTACACGAAATGAGCTCGGCGTTATCAGCGGCGCGAATCACAGCAAAACAACACCTCATGCACGTTTCGTTTTCATTGCGGGATTCCCGAGGTTCTTCTCTGAGGATAGAGAGAATGTTTACAATGGGTATTGTACAGTTTTACTGAGATTTAACGTACAATATCCCAAAAAAAGGAAAACATAATTAATGGATCATTTTTTTTTTTGATAACTCGATACATTTTCTCTAGATTTTGCTGAAATTATATGAAATAGTTTGGGAGACAGTAACCCTATGCATAGATATATCATGACTTGATAATACAGATAATAATCAAAGTGGATAATTCGTCCTAGCTGGTAATGTTATACAATGCAAGTGCGGGCACGGCGTAAGGCTACAAATTTCCGAGACCCCGTAAACCGGCACGGTTCTCGCTTTTCCGTCAAGGAGAAAAAAAGTATCTCGGATAAAAGCGTAGACGGCGTGTGGACAGATAAACGATCGTTGAAAAAGCCTGAGATCCCTTTCACTAGCTCGTTTCAAAGGCTCGCTCGATCTTGCGCCGCAACAAACAAAATGCCACGGCTCGCGATAGGCTCGTTCTATGATAGTGATCGTAATGTTATGCGGCCGGACAAGAAAATGTAAAAATTCACTTCTTTCAAGTTTTTCTTTTGTTTTTTTAACGATCACTTATAGTTTCTGTCTCTTCCAATGATAAACGAAACTTGAAATTTCAGTTTGTGTTTTCTATTCACGAAATTCAGCACACCTAGTTTCAAGTGTTTTATAAAAGACTCTTTCAGCGATTTCCTGGAATACGCGCACTCGAAACAATTTTTAAAAAATGAGTCCTATCATCCCGATTTTTTTACATGAAACTTTGAAAAAGAGTATAATATTATAAATGTATTTATTTCCATTGTAAAAATGCAATATTGAACTCTTTTCTCACCTTATAATATATAGCAGTTGCGTTCCCTCACCTGCTGAAGCGTGGTTAACCTGACGGTAGCGTGACACATGCTAACCATGCGCTTAAATAAATACCGACAGGCTGCCTGAGATCTCTAGCCGTTATCCAGTTACATCGTTTAACGTGTATACATATACTACGGTCACGATGCGAGCTAGTACCTTGGTTCTGCAGTACCACAGTCTTTCACGATGCGACGTAAAATGGATAAAAAAACCTTCGACACCGCGTTTTATCGATACGTGCAATCCACGAGATGTGCGAGCGATATGGGAAAAGGTTTGCGTCAAGGACGGACCTTGTTTAAAAAGCTCAAAGTTGAGTTCAATTATGTTTATTTTATGATATACACATCAGTAGCAGTGAAGGTTCTAGGATTTCACTTTAAAAGGGCTACGATTCGTCATTGATTTTTTTGCGATTATAACCAGTGGCGTTATGCCTGCTTTAGATGTGTTCCATCCCAGAAAATGGGCACCCTACCTTCATGACTCCCACAGTACCCAATGAATTTCGTATTTTTTAAAGTTTTAAGATATTCAGACATGTATAAGACACTTCCCTATGAAAACGACGACCTATATACGACATATATAAATCATATATAAGACCTATATGTGTGTACATATATAAGACATGTATAAGCCGTATATAAGGCATATATACGGCATATATAACGCTTATATACAACCTATATGCGACTATATGTGACCTATATATGACTTATATGTGACATATATGTGACCTATATATGACTTATACATGACATAACTGCAACATATATAAATTCACATATATGCTTTAGATAGGTATTATATATCTTAAATATATGTATTTTATATGCTTTATGTAGGTACAAGTATGTCATATAGGTCTTACATATGCTTTATATATGTCGTATATAGGTCGTCGTTTTCATAGGGTTCTCAAGATGTCATATTTGAATACTAAGACACTTCCAAGTGTCTTATTCGGAATTATTAGACATTTTCTAATCGCGACCTTAATATGCGACGAATGTGAATTCAGATTAATCTGATTGCTCAGGTTCTGACATTGTTTTTTCCCGTCTTTTTATACTTTGATTTTAACGAACGAGACAAACATTTTTCGAACGATGACAGTTTGAATATATTAAAGTATTGGTGTCTTGTCAAATTTAAAACTTTGAAAAATTCAAAAACCACGGGTTCATGAACTCACTAGGAGTATTCGCTACTACCACCAATTTACTGGCAAGTTACTTTTTTTTCACAAACACTGTCATAGAGTAGACAAACGAGAAACAGAAGTAAGTAATGAGGGTATCGCAATAGGTTTCCAAGAAGCGCGCTTATGTCGAAATGGCCAAGTATATAATCGTTGGTGCTCATCACCGGTTATTATTTTCATCATCGTTTTCTCGTTCGATCGCCGCCGCGCCCCGAGCACGTCCTATCGCTTTTTCGTGATCGATTTATTGAGGATTATATGCGGTCACTTCTCGCACCGTTACGTATGAGCGAACAGTATTCTTACAATCAGCAACTATATTCGCACGTGATGCAGTGATTAAAAAGTCTGGCATTCATCATCTCTCTGATCTACGTCTAGATAATTTTTTTTATTTTTTCCCTTTCCGTTTAATTATAAGAAAATTCGAATGTGTTATGGTGTAACACTTAGGTAAAAGTTTTGCAGACAGTAATAAATGGCAATCAATTTTTTTTTTCACTTATTGCACACTATTTGGCGTGCAGCGAGTGATTTAGTGATGGAGATGAAAATGATATAATTTTGTATTTCAAGGAGTTTAAGGTTTGGAATCAAATTTAAGATACAATTGTAATTTCTAAACTCTTAAAAAAAAAAATCACAAATATGCATCACAATTATGAAAAATTTATAAAAAATGGAAAAATTTGTGAGATGAAGGCATATGAAATTAAATTAAATCTAAAATAAAAATTAAAACTAAGTGCTCGAGGTCAAAAAACTAATCTGCTGCAGAGACAACGACCGCCGCGTAATATTCAATAAGGTTTTGACGAGTTAAAGCAATTGCGCCTTGTCTGGCCTTTCATCAAGTAACCGCGGCGTGCGCGTGGAAACTCGCCGGGAAACGACTAATAGAAAGACTGCCTTTTTTAAAATTAAACGATGATTATTAAGTATGAACGGGTTGATTCTCAGAAGGTATTATTAGAAAAGTGCGTTTACTTGTCATTTTTTATTCTGTGAAATTCGAGAATCAATCATTAGATCATCGATGACTCCCTAGTGACGAGGTTCGTCAATACCCAGTAAACATTCATAACAGCGTTAACGATTCGTCACAGAGTGATCAGAAATAATACATCATTTTGTATTCAAATCGTTCACTAAAAAATTAATAATAGATATTCGACAAAAAAATAACAAAGAGGTATAGTCCTTTCACGTTGCACTCGGCGTTGGCATATTTTACGTGAAAGTTACCCCGTGGATTGAGAAATCGTCCGTTCAATTATTTAAAATTCGTTTTTGGGATTTTTCGTGAAATAACGGAAACACCTGACATTTAAGAAACGAAGGAACTCTCTGAAATACCGCCACAAATGAGTCATCATTCGTTTCTTTGTAGTCCTTTTTCCATATTCTCTTGCTCATGGCTAATAACAGTTATTGTTGCATCGCAAATGAGGAGTAATGCACTCGGCCGCTGCCGACGGTCCCAGAGACGTGTTTTCGTCCGCACGAGACTGCATCGCGCGTTGCGCTTTTGCTCTTTTTATTGGCTCGCTGCAGACCGCAGCTGCATGTCGAGAACGAGGGCCGGCGTGTCACGTGAAAACGCCGGGTCGCGTGGACTTTTCATTCGAATTCTGTACTTTGCCATCTTGATTCTTAAACGCGAAGCCTGCGTATGCGTCTTCGCCAAAATCACTCTTCACTGCGAGTATACCACTATTTCCAGATATTTAGCAAAATAGAATTGTTGTTTTTTTTTTCGGGGGGGGGGGGGGGTTCAGCCCCAAAGCACACCTTATAGACACGCCACTGATTGGGATCGTGCAATTTCGTGATGTGAGATCATATCGAGTTATCGAGTTTAGGATGTTCAGAACAGCATGGAATTAACAGCAAAACGTGATTCATGGACGTCCCCAAATCGTACGCGTAGATAATCATCGATTATTAATAAGGCCATAGAACGACGGGAAATGATTGCGGCACTGTATCTTACGGCCTCTCTCGTGGGAAGATTTCTCTTCTTCGCCAGCCAATGAAAAGCGTCAAATGAAAATACGATAATCGAAGCGCGTAGCGACGAGTGAAAACCATGGATAAATATCGACGACATGAATCGTCGCCGCGTTCCGCGAGCATCAAAGGGCAAGGCCGCAACGAATCCCTTCTCGCATTAATCATCCATCGGTTCCGTACGTGGAAAATTACGAAATTTTTTGCATTTTTCTACTCAATCTGAACTTGGATCAATCAAAAACTAAAAATTTTCATGTTTCCAGTATCTATTATTCTGTGTCATCAGTCGAAACTCGTTTCGAATTTTTCCCAAACGTCTTGTATGTACATTAAAAATTATCAGCACATTTCACGTTTTTTAAATTATTTTATGCTATCGATAGTAAATTTCTTCTTTAGTTTATTGGACATAAATGCGTTAAGCAACTTTTTACGATGTCAAGCTGTCCCTTTGGGTGTATAGTCAAAGCAGTGCCGCACATGGAGGTGCATTCATTTCGATCTTATCGCGACTTACGTTGTACGTTTAACTTATTTCCCTGTTTATACCCTCATCCGCTTTCTGGAACCACGGTCAAATACCGCGGGTGCTTTTTGCCCCATGGCTTTACTTCCGCTTCACGTCAAAGGGTTAAAAGCGGAAGTCATGTGACGTGTGTTTATCGATTCAAACACGGCAGGGGGGTGCGTTCACATCGTTTCTATATGCACGTGCTTTTTCCTCCGCTAATACATATATTCTTATGATTCCCGTGATCCGTAGAAAATTGAAATGTGTTCACTCTATTTCAGTACCTTTATGTAAAAAATAAATAACTGCGAAAAAGTATTTTTAGTTAATAAAATAACTTTGTATAATTTGCAGTAGTTTACTACTTCTTTCGAACGCCAACTTTTGTTCTATACATATATCTATAGGAGTTTAAAACAGTAAACAACTTTATCTTTTTTCTTCGAAAAACGAGTCTATTTTTGTTGTAGGTACTCCAACGCGATATCGAGGCGCATGGGCGTATTGTAAACTCGGTGGTTAAGCTCGGGGAAAAAGTTTCGGAACGCGGAGGCGAAGATACTGAAGCGGAGGACCATCTATCCCTTCGCGTGGCGAGCTCGCTCGAGCGGCGCTGGCATCTTTTATTCCTACGAGCCTTGGAGTGGCAATGCCATATAGAGACTCTGGCCGGACGTCTTAGATGCAAGGTAAATAATGTATTGATCCAAAAAGATAAACCCAGCATCAGCAACATTCGCGAATGATCTTTTCGCTACGAGATCGTAGAGGCTGTTTTTCAACGAAAAAGAAAATTTACCGCACAATGAAACAACTAAAAAGATTAGAGATCAGGAGATAAGCGCGTAGTCAGTGAGGGGACTAAGAGGGCAAAAGTCCCTCCCAAAATTTTGGAAATTTTAAAAAATGTAGCCCGTCTGGCAAAAGTATTTTAAAGATTATAGCAAAATAATACAGATTATTTCCAGTGTCAAAGTTTTCGAGGAACTCAATGATTTTAGACATTTAAAAAATTTTAAGATTACAAACAATTTTGCGAATTCTTAGGTCTAGGAGGATTTTGATAATTTACCAAGTTTTGAGAAACTCGGAAATTATCAGAACTTTAAAAACTTTGCAAATCGCCGAATTTCAAATATTCTGACAAGTTATATTCATGATTATTGGAATTTCAAAAGTTTTACGAATTTCTTACACTGTTAAGAGGTGGAGGTTCCAAACATTATAAGATTTTCAATAATTTTTCAAATTGTAAAAGTTGGTACTATTTTTAACATTTTCTAAGTCTAATAGATAT
>JAPYZL010022025.1:3794-46641 GCA_030522825.1 Platygaster orseoliae
AAGTTTAGTATCCATTTTGTAATTTTTGATGTAATGTAGCAAATTTGGATAGATTTACGGGAATAGTACAAGAATGATATAAAATGTTGTAAATTTGTATCAAAACGTAGTATTTTTTTAAACACATTTAGTAATTTTTTTAATGAAATTTCTCTACGTGTACAAATTCAAAATCGTCACATAATTTCTGGCTACATTTTTCACAATCTTATTAACAAATCCTCAAACCCTAAGAATGTTTTGAATTTTTCAGGATTATCGACAACTTAGAAATTTCAATGTTTCCTTATTTTTGATAGCTTCAAAAATACAAGAGTTGTATTGAAATTTTTAAAATTATCGACAAATTTCGTGCAATCAAACATTTTCTGGTTTTCTTCACCTTAAAAAATATTACACTACTCTTGCAGTTCGATTAGTTTGCAAAATTTTTACTATCTTTGGAAAAATAGGTTATTTTCTTCTGTTATGTGAAAATTTTTTAATTCCATAGAAATATAGACAATCCACCAAGTATAAATATTTTTCAATTTTTTAAAATTAGAAAATATGGTACAAATCCTTCAAAATTTCATTTTCATTTTTTTTCAAATTCAAATCCATGGAAATTTTGTAATAAATTTTTTTTTAATGAATTTTGTTATGAATTTTTCAAATTCAAATCACGATTCAAATTACAAATATTATTTTCAAAATTTATGTACACTATATAAAATTACCAAACTTTTCCGAATTTCAGAAAATGCCTGACAATCATAAAAATCAAAAACCTTCTTCAATTTTTCGAAAATTTTCTCTTTGTTTGAATCTCAATCACTTATAAATTCTCAATAAATAATAAATTTCAAAATCCTGTAAAAATGCTCATATTTAAAGATCCATATCAAAATCTTACGTCTTATCGAAAATCTTGGCAGAACATGATTTTTTCGTTATTTCCACTTTTCGACTCGACCAGGTTTTCGTTTTCTATCCCGTAAAAGGCTCTTTTTATGTAAATCATGGGTTTTTCTAGGCAAACACGGCAATAAGAACCGCGCTCATTAAGATTTCGTCGATCAATCAACATCGTCGATCGGCGGCGATTTTCGGGAATCGAAATCGCAAGCCACAGACCCATGAAGCCCATATGGTCTATGGGCCCTTGTAGCTGACGAGTTTCATGTCTTTCATTCGAGCTTCAATCATTCGCAAAAAATACTGGCTCGTGAATGGATTGCTCAATTTCAGAAAATTTTTTCAATTCATTAATGATGATTTTCAAGAGTGAAACGTTACGAAAATTCGAATTTTCATTATTTCCCACGTTCATAAGAATATACTAAAAATCATGATTCATAACCGAGCAAAAATCTATTATTCATATCAGAATTTAAAATTCTAGATCGCTCAATTTCAGAAAATTTTTGCAGTTTATCAATGATAATTTTCAAGAGTGAAACATTACGAAAATTAAAATGAAAATTTTCGTCATTTGAAACGTTCATAGGAAAATAATAAAAATTATGAATAAAACCGATGAAAAATCTATTATTCATATAAAAATTCAAAATTCTAGATCACTCAATTTCAGAAAATTTTTGCAATTCATCAATGATGATTTTCAAGAGTAATATGTTTCGAAAATTAAAATTAAAATTTTCATCATATCCCACTTTTATAAAAAAATAATAAAAATTATGAAAAAAACTGATGAAAAATCTATTATTCATCTCAGAATTTAAAACTCTAGATCGATGAATTTCAGAAAACTGTTACAATTCATGAATGATGATTTTCAAGAATGAAACGTTACGAAAATCAAAATGAAAATTGTTATCACTTCCCACGTTCATAACAAACTAGTAAAAATTATGATTAAGATCGATAAAAAAACTATTATTCCTATCAGAATTAAAAAATCTAAATCGCTCAATTTTGGAAAATTTTTGCAATTCATCAATGATAATTTTCAAGAGTGAAACGTTACGAAAATGAAAATGAAAATTTTCATCACTTCTCACATTCATAACAAAATAATAAAAATCATGAATAAAACCAATGAATAATCTATTATTAATATCAGAATTTAAAATTGTAGATTGCTCAATTTCATGAAATTTTTGCGATTCATCAGTGATAATTTTCAAGAGTGAAACGTTACAAAAATTCAAATGAAAATTTTTATCATTTTTCACGTCCATAACAAAATAATGAAACTATGATTAAAAAAGATGAAAAAACTATTATTCTCATCACAATTTAAAATTCTAGATCGCTCAATTTCAGAAAAAGTTTGTAATTCATCAATGAAAATTTTAAAATGTGAAAAATTACAAAAATTAAAATAAAAATTTTCACCATTTCTCACGTTCATAAGAAATAGTAAAAATCATGATTAAAACCGATGAAACATATATTATTTATATCATAATTTAAAATTCTAGATCGCTTAATTTCAGAAAATTTTTGCAATTTGTCATTGATAATTTTCGAGAGTAAAACATTACGAAAATTCAAATGAAATTTTTCATTGTTTCCCATGTTCATTAGAAAATAATAAAAATCATGATTAAAACCGATGAAAAATTTATTATTCATATCAGAATTAAAAATTTTAGATCACTCAATTTCGGAAAATTTTTGCAATTCATCAT
The DNA here is from genome assembly GCA_030522825.1 of Platygaster orseoliae. Classification (NCBI taxonomy): domain Eukaryota; kingdom Metazoa; phylum Arthropoda; class Insecta; order Hymenoptera; family Platygastridae; genus Platygaster; species Platygaster orseoliae. Next base: position 6,431 of record JAPYZL010022025.1, read on the forward strand.
TGATAATTTTCGAGAGTAAAACGTTATGAAAATAAAATGAAAACTTTCATCATTTCTCACTTTCATAACAAAATAGTAAAAATTATGATTAAAACCGATGAAAAAACTATTATTCCTATCAGAGTATAAAATTCTATATCGCTCAATTTCAGAAAATTTTTGCGATTCTTCAATGATAATTTTTAAATGTGAAACGTTATGAAAATGAAAATGAAAATTTTCATCATTTCCCATGTTCATAAAAAAAGAATGAAAATCATCGTTTAAACCAATGAAAAATCTATAATTCATACAATGAGAGAAACTATTATTCCTATCAAATAAGATTGTTTTATAGTTATCAAATCGCATATTTAGATACAAACAAATAAATATCGTTTCTCTCAGTGAATTTTTTTTTTAAAGTACACTTTTCTATCAGTGAAAAATTTTCTTTTTTTGGAAAAGAAGCAAATAAATAAACGTTTCTCTCAGTGTAGGCACTCTTCGAGAAACATTTTGTACGCTAACGTTTCTCTTCTTATATTTAATATATTTCACGATAATGTCTCTTTTTCTACACTACCAAATTAGCCAAACATGTTATCACATAATTAATCAACAATTGAAGCTTGAGTGTCTCCAGGGTACACGCAGGAAAGTTACATTTGGCGCTTTCATTCAGCTTGATCCGATTTGAGGGTGCGATTCACGAGATTATTTACACCAACCCCAAACTGTAATACCCACTTTATACCCAACTCCCAAATATCAAGAACTCAAGGGACGCTAGGGGAGAGGGGGAGGGGGGGGGGAATTTCATTACAATCCATATTAGGGTACAATTCGAGAAATTCTAAGATAGTTATTGAAACACGATATGCATAATATTATCCCAAATAGAAGCCAAATAAAATTTTTTATATGCTATATTTGATAAAAGAATGAAGATCAAGAACCCAAAAGAAAAGAACTTTTCAACTCTTAACATACATGTAAATTAAAATAAATATACCTGAAAAAATATTGTTTAACTTTATAACAATAATTTTACATTCAATCAATAATATCAATAATTAATATTATTTAATTCAAATATTATTGAATATAATAATTCAATTAATTAAAAAATAATTTATTATTAATTATTATCAAAAAAAAAAAATCGATACAATTAATGTTTGTCCTGTGGTATGAAATTCCAATTCGATTGAAAATCATAAAGACAAAATATCCTGCTGAAACTTTATGGACTTTATTGTCGAAGTTAATCATCAAAAAGTGAAATACGGGAATTCTCACGGTAAAAACTTGCATAAATTGGAGTCAACTGCTCATCTGAATAGTCGCACACGCGTCAAGTGCAGTATGCAATACGTTTTCACGACTCGTACACGCGTAATTACGCAGCGACAATCACATTACGCAACGCCGAATTCGAAAATATCAACAAGCTGCATTTCAACAAATCTTTTTTGCTACCAGAGCACAATTTATATACAACAGAATTTCCTGCATATAAATTATAAATAAATAAGCTACTGCTGCAAAAAAATTCGTTCAGTCAATTTGTGTTTAAACAGCACATCTTTTTGCTGCTTTATTTTTTATAATTTTAATTGGTAATTGATAAATCAACACAAATAGCAAAGCTGAATGGCGAGAACAAAAGAGAAAAAGAGTCGAGGGAAAAAGAAAAATATGCAACACCCATGCGACGTGCGAGGCTTCAATTATGATTAATTGACGGTCTACTTAATGCTTTAACTTGCTGCTGCTATTACGAATTGCAACCCTCTGCCTCTTTATTGCGGCTTCATTTCCTCCTCCGCTCATTTTCATTTTCACTTATCCGTCCACGGCGCAAAGTTACTCGGCCTAAAGCCTTAATGGTTATTTTTATTACAAGTAGCACCTGTAATTTGAAGCCCCGTAAAAACCTCATTAGAAAACCTCACCGGGAATGTTTATGAGGTCGACCTCGAAAGCCCCTTGCAGCAGTTTTTTGCCAATCGTTTATGGAAAATCGTGTTTTTACTTGCTCCAATGAAAATTTTCACCTGGATCCCCGATTCTATCGTTCTCCGAAGGAAAAAAATGAGAATCACTGACTTCGAATGTGCAAGATACTTCTTGAAGTGTCATATTTGAAATTCTAAGAAATTTCAATGTGCCTTATTCGGAACTCTAAGACACTTTTCAATGTCCAAAACACTTTTTAAGGAGTTTTATGAAAATTCTAAGACACTTTCAAACGTGTAAGTCACTTCTTTGAGTGATAAATGCAACAATTTAAGACAATCCTCGAAGTGTCTATTTTGAAATTAAAAGACCTTTAAAAGCATCTTTTCCGGAATTCTCAGAAATTTTCAAGTATATAAGACACTTCTTAAGCTGTCTTTTTCGAAGTTCCAAGATATTCAGAAATGCTCAAGACATTTCTTGAAGTGCTTTATTTAAAATGCTAAGACACTATCGAATGTCAACACAATTCTTGAAGTGTCTCAACAGAAATTCTAAAACACTTTTATGTTTTTTATTACGAATTATCAGACACTTTTTGATGTTCAAAACACTTTTGAACGTGTTTTAAGAAAATTCTAAAACACTTTCAAACGTCTGACACACTAATTCTTATAGTGATTTATTACAAATTTGTAGACACTTCTTGAAGTGTCTTATTAAAATTCAAAGACCTTCTAAAGTATATTTTCTGGAATTGTAAGACACTTTTCAAAGTGTCTTTGAAAATCCAAAGATATTCAGACCTATCTAAGACACTTTACAAAATGTTTTAATCGAAGTTTTAAGACATTCAAAAGCGTCTCATTCGGAATTTTAAGACAATCTCGAATCTCTGAGGCACTTCGTAAAGTCTCGTATTTGAAATTATAAGACACTCCAAGTCTTATTTGGAATTTCAAAACACTTCTAAATGTTCAAGACACTGTTCGAGGTGTTTAATTAAAATTCGGAGACACTTTTAAAGGTCTCAGATACTACTTGAAGTGATTTGTAAAAAATTTGAAGACAATCCTTGAAGTCTTGTTTTGAATTGAATGTTCTTGAAAAGTATCTTTTCTGGAACTCTAATACACTTTCAAGTGTCTAAGACACTTTTTAATGTGTTTTTTAAAAATTTTCAAGATATTTTGAATTTCCAAGACACTTCTTGAAATATCTTATTTGAAATTCGAAGACCATCCAACGTGTCTTATTCAGAATTCTGAGACAGTTTTTCATCCAAAACGAATGTCATCGATTTTAGTTGAAGATAATTTCATTGGGGGGGGGGGGGGCGCATTTCCTCCGAAATGTCTTGCTACGCCACTGAATGATTGACAATATTCACTGAGAGAAACGTTTATTTACAGTAAATATGCTGCTAAATTTCGTATTTGTCAGGAAAATTTATTAACATTGAAGAAGTTTTTTGTCCACGAACTATTCTAGTAGGTATTTCAAATAATACCAAATTTCGATTGCAATTATTCATTGACTTTTTTTAAATTACGAATATTGTACAGTATAATACTGATTAATCCGATGAAATTGATAAAATAATGACTATATTATGGCATATGCAAATTTTAAATTTTTAATATCGTATAGTAAAAATTGTCGTACATATCGTCATTTATACATTATGACAATTTTAATATACAATATTGTAATAAGTGAAATAGTAATTGCAAGTTTTATAATAATACTGCAAAAATTACAATAATATCGTAAGAACTGCAATATATCTGGCAAAAATTCCGATTGCAATAATTCATTGATTCCTATTATATGTTCAATATTGAACAGTACAATATTGATTATTTCGATGAAATTTCGATGAAATTCATATGAATTTATAAAATGAAAATAACTATGATTATGATTACCTATTTTGAAACCCTTGGTTATTTTCTTATCATTCTTTTATTCTTTAATATTTTTCAATTGTCATTCGATTAAGTTTAGTGTTGAAGCTTTCTGATAGTAACTTAAAAAAAAATTATTCTTAGATTTTTTAGAAAAAACTATATTAAATGTAGTTTTCGTTCTCTTTTCAACGAGTTATAGAAATGCAAAATTTGGCACTTATGAAGCTACAACTTAAAAAAAAATATCAAAAACCTATTTTTTGATTTTTTTGTAAAAATCGTCATCGAGAGCATTTTTCGTCCTCTTTCTATAACGAGTTTTAAAAATTCAGTCTGGCAGAACTTAATTCGAAATATGAAAATGAGAAAGAACATGAATAAAGCTACAAATAATGTTTACTTCTTTGAAATTTAATAAAAATTGTGTGAGTCATGAAAATTTTTTTCAAATATTCCAAAACTTTTGAAAAAATTGATTTTTCGTCATAAACATGATTTTAAAATAGAAAAACTATGTAAAATGTGTGGAAGGTAAAATATAGAAAAAATGATATTACACAAATTTGAAAATGTGAATATGGGAAAAAATGATATTTTTGCAATATTGCAAAACAAAAGCTGATCGAGCATAATTATAGCTTATAATGAGAGATCAGCGTGCTCAAATTATTTAAAAAAAATTACTTTTTACCCTGCAGCAAACAGGAATTTTTTTTGCAGGCTAGTCTTAGTCATTTATTATTATATATTATTTAAATGAACCAATTGAATCATTTTCATGAAAAAAATTTTTTTGGTAATTTCTATTAATCTAAAAATTCACTATACAAATTATTTATTTACTTCAATAATATATTATTCTATATTATTCAAATTAATCTATTCCCAATCTTTCGAAATAATAGCAGACCATCTGTTTTTTCCTGCTCCAGTTAAAAAATTTCTGGTAAAGAAATTTTAAAGAATTCATTGAAAAAAAAAAAAACATTCTACACAAAAAAAGCGTTTGCTGTAATAGCAAAAAAATAAAATACATAGAAATAGCTATTTTGATACAACTTGACACAACAAATTTTATTTGGCAGCATTACATCTTTTATTGTAATATTTTATATCATATTTTATATAATATAAATAAATATAATTTTTATTATATTTTTTTTATTACAATACTACATAAAGTAATGTATATATTTTTATTTATATATTTTTTATTTATAATTTAATATATATAAACACATATTTTATGTTATATTTTTGCTGCTACAGCAAATCCTTTTTTTTTTGTGATAGAAAAACCAATTTGGTTTACTTAAATAAATTTTCAGTTCTGACAAATTCAAATATACATAAGAAACGTGAATTTTGTTGAATAAACCAAAATTTGTTAGAGTCTAATAAAACTTATTTCTCGGAAAAAACAAAAAAAAAACAATATGGTTATCACAACCTCATAAATAATAACATATGCCCCAACGATTTTCATGGTCTAGACAACCTCATTTGTGGTTAGGGCAACAACATTCAAAATTACTGCAATTTTCGTAAAGCTTTTAGTAACTTTTAATAAGGTTGCACTAACCACAAATAAGGTTGTAACAGCCATATTGTTTTTTCCGTGTAACATTTGTCTGATCAACTTAATTAATTTCGCGAAAAAAGTTCCGAAAATATGGCGAATCGACGGAAAAGTCTCGAAAACGCGGTTGGGCAATGTTTTGGAAATTCGAGTGGTGTTGACCTCCCCTCAAACAAGGACGATAGGGGACGCATGCGATTCGGCGATATGAAGCGGTGGATTAGAGGCGGCTTTTCACTCGTTTTCGGGTGGGCATTGTGCTGCGTCGGGGGCCATAATACGGTTATGATTTAGTTTTGAACGTGTGGATGCTGCTGCTTCAAGGGGCGAGAGGGGGCATAAATAAACGACGGTGGCGGTGGCGGCGGAGCTGTTTGGGCCGGGTTGGGGTCCCGAACGTTCAACGCTGACGGTGTCAAGTTACTTACCGCTCTTCTACCATCTACCCCTTACACATTCAAATCTTTCCTCGCAGATAATATTATTATGCTTTATGCCTTGCGCGAGGGAATCCCGTCACTCACACGAGCGCACCTTCCTTCACGTGTTAACGCCCTAACACTCGTCTACAGTAGTATCTTCATTAACTCTTTATTGGTGTGTAAACATATTTAGGGACCCCCAAAAAAATGCAAGACTCTCTGAATTGGGAGGCTGTAAATTTCCTGGTGAACTTTTAATAATGAAATGACTTTTGGTTTGGGAAGGAAAGAAAAATAAGTTTGTGATTCAACTGTTTCAGTATGTTGTGAGTATTTTTCAGTGCAATTGCTTTAGATGAAGGTCGTTTCAATTATTTTTGTGGTAGCAGTTTGTCAAAGATCGTGTGAAAGTTTAAAACGTTTTAATTTTTTTTCATAATGAAAGGGGAAAAATCGTACTAAAGTGCAGAAAGTAGTGTAGAATTTTTTAAAAATTCACATGAAAAAAAATAAAAAATTTTTTTAACTGTGTTTAAGAACATTTTTTCATTGTCCTTGAGTTTTTTCGACATTCCAAGTTCTTATGTAAAGTTTAGAAATATTCAAGTTCATGTTTACTGTTGAAATACCTACAAAAATTTCGCCATGTTACTCCGAAGACACTATATAAATATCTATAATCTTCCATAGTTCGATATTGGAAAAAAATTGCATACATTTTTTTCTGTAAACTATATTTCATGAAAAATAGTAAAGCACATTATGAAAGTATCAAATAAGTATCTATTGAAGATAAATCATGAGTAAAATTTCAGTAGATGAAATGAGGAAAAAAAAGTAGAAGAGTCATGAAAAATATTATTACAATTATTCCTGTGATTTTTATAAAGCGCTGAATTGCTTAGAAAAATTGTATATAATGTCTTTATAAAAACTAATAATTTTTTAAAGAATATTTCTATTAGATAACGAATTATCTGAAGATTTTCAATAAGTTGAAACCACAACTTTGAATCTAATGTAAAAATTTGGATCGTTTGATAAATTAAAAAAAAACGTATAATATGTAGATAGGTATTTAAATACTAATTATTATTGAATTAAGTAAAATCAAATGCTCTTAGTTATTGAATGAATGCCAATCTACCGAAAAGGCGCGATATCGATTGTTCACGATTTTATTAAGCTCTGTATTTTTTGTGCACATCTTTTACAAATTCATGACTGTAAATATGAATTAAAAATTTATGGCAAAATTTGCATGGTGTCAATGGTGAACATTTTTTAGAATTTCATTGCTATGATAATGAAATTAAAAATTCATGGCATAAAATTTTCGAAATGTTGTGCCATGAATAGAATTTTGGAATCTTGAATTGGATTTTTAATTATTTAGAATCGCAGAATGTTGATTAATCAGATTTTCAATTAATTGCACGATGAAAATTGTTCACGATTTTATTGAGCACTGTAATTTTTTGTGCACATCTTTTACTAATTCTTTACTATAAATTGAAATTAAAAATTTATAGCATAAAATTGGATGGTGTCAATTGTGAACATTTTTTAGAAAATCATTACTATAAAAATAAAATTAAAAATTCATGAGATAAAATTTTTGAAATGTAATGCCATGATTAGAATTTTAGAATCTTGAATTGAATTTTTAATTAATTAGAATCGTAGAATGTTGATGAATGAGATTTTCAATTAATTAGAATCTAAATGGCACAATGTCAATTGTTCATGATTTTATTAAGTACTGTATTTTTGTGCACATGTTTTACAAATTCATTACTTTAAATATGAAATTAAAAATTTATGGCATAATTTGCATGGTGTCAATGATGAACATTTTTTAGAAATTTATTGCTATGATAATAAAATTAAAAATCCATGGCATAACATTTTAGGAACGTAACGATACGATTAAAATTTTAGTATCTTGAATTGGATTTCTAATTAATAAAAATCATAAAGTGTCAATTGATTAGTTTTTCAATTAATTAGAATCTAAATGACAAGACGTCATTTGTTCACGATTTTATTAAGCACTGTATTTTTTCTGCACATCATTTACAAATTGATTACTGTAAATATGAAATTAAAAATTTATTGAATTAAATGTCATAGCGTCAATTGTGAACATTTTTTAGAAATTCATTACTATGATAATGAAATTCAAAGTTCATGGCATGAAATTTTTGAAATGTTATGCCATGATTTAAATTTGAGAATCTTGAATTAGATTTTTAATTAATTAGAATCGTAGAATGTTGATTAATTAGATTTTCAATTAATTAGAATCTAAATGGCACGATGTCAATTGTTAATGATTTTATTAAGCACTGTATTTTTTGTGCACATGTTTTACAAACTCATTAATATAAATATGAAATTGAAAATTTGTGTAATAAAATTGAATGGTGTCAATAATTGTGAACATTTTTTAGAAGTTTATAACTATAAAAATGAAACTTAAAATTCATGGTATAAAATTTTCATAATGTTATGCCATGATGAGAATTTCGTAATCTTTTATTGGACTCTTAATTAATTAGAATCGTAGAATGTTAATTAATTATATTGCTAAGTAATTAGAATCTCAATAGAACCATGTCAATCGTTCACGATTTTATTAAGCACTGCATTTATTGTGCAGATAATTGAAAAATTCATTACTATGAATATGAAATTACAAATTTATGGCATCAAATGGCATGGTGTCAATGGTGAACATTTTTTAGAAATTCATTACTATGATAATGAAATTTAAAATTCATGGCATGAAATTCTCAAAATATTATTCTATGATAAGAATTTTAGAATCTTAAATTGGCTTTTTAATTAATTAGAATCGTAGCGTAGTAATTAATTAGATTTTCAATTAATTAGAATGTAAATGGCACGATGTCAATTTTTCACGATTTTATTAAGCACTGTATTTTTCGTGTAAATGTTTTACAAATTCATTACTATAAACATGAAATGAAAAATTTATGGCTTGAAACGTCATGGTGCCAATTTTTAACATTTTTTATAAATTCATTATTATGATAATGAAATAAAAATTTAAGGCATGAAATTTTCGAAACGTTATGCCATTAATAGAATTTGAAAATCTTGAATCGGATTTTTAAATGATTAGAATCGTAGAATGTTGATGAATTAGATTCTTAATAAATTACAATGTAAATGGCACGATGTCAATTGTTTACGATTTTATTAAGCACTGTAATTTTTGTGCACATGTTTTATGAATTCATCACTATAAATATGAAATTTTTAATTTATCGCATAAAATTGCATGGTGTCAATGGTGAACATTTTTTAGAAATTCATTACTATGATAATGAAGTTGAAAATTCATGGCATAAAATTTTTGAAATGTTATGTTATGATTAGAATTTGAAAATCTTGAATTGGATTTTTAATTAATTTGAATCGTAGAATGTTAATTAATTAGATTCCTAATTATTAAGAATCTAAATGCAAGATGTAAATTTATTCATGATTTTATTAAGCATTGTATTTTTTGTGCGCATGTTTTGCAAATTCATTACTATGAATATAAATCAAAAATTCATGGCATAAAATATCATGGTGTCAATTGTGAACATTTTTTGGAAATTCATTACTATGATAATGAAATCAAAAATTCATGGCATAAAATTTTCGAAATGTTAGGCCATGATTAGAATTTTAGAATCTTGAATTGAATTATTAATTAATTTGAATCGTAGAATTTTGATTAATTAGATTCTTTATTAATTATAATCTCAATGGCACGATGTTAATTATTGTTTACGATTTGATGAAGCTTTGTATTTTTTGTGAAAATTGTTTAGAAATTCATCACTATAAATATGAAATTAAAAATTTATGGCAATAAATGGCATGGTGTCAATTGTGAACATTTTTTAGAAATTCATGGCATAAAATTTTCGAAATGTTATGCCATGATTAAAATTTTAGAATCTTTAATTTGATTTTTAATTCATTGGAATCGTAGAATGTCAATTAATTAGATTTTAAATTAATTAGAATCCAGTGGCGTAGAAGTGGGGGGGGGGATTTGGGGTCAACCCCCCCCCCCGAAATATTCGTCATAAAGAAAATTCTATATATACATATACAAATAATCCTATATATATATATATAGATATATCAATTATGACCTTAACACCCCCCCCCACCAAAAAAAATTTTCAACTACGCCACTGTTAGAATCATAGAATGTCAATTAAATAGATTTGCAGTTAAGTAGAATCTAAATAGCACGATGTCAATTGTTCACGATTTTATTAAGCACTGTTTTTTTTGTGCACATCTTTTACAAATTCACAACTGTAAACATGAAATTTAAAATTTATATAATAAAATTGCATAGTCTCAATTGTGCACCTTTTTGAAGAATGCATTACAAATTATGATATTAAAAAAATTGCATTACATTTTCAGGGTTTTCAAATGTGTATTATAAAACGATTTTTATATAGTCGGTGTACGAATTCATAGAAATGTGCACATTCGACCCGAGCACAATAAACTTGTGACCCGAAAAATTGCAATTCCAAACTTCAATTTTTTAAATTCCTTTTCTATGCTGTGCTAATGAGGCATCATTACGTGATATCTCGAACGTGGGAAAAGTCGCGAAAATCTAGGCGGCGGCCCATGGGTCTGCGCATGTAAGGCTGTATCGAAGAAGAAGCGAGGCTTCGGCGCGAGAGGTGGCTGATTTTTTACGAGCTAGCCGAATATTTATGAGGCGAGCGGGTGAAATTAATTTATGTAGCCGCATAGGCTGCCACGTAATTTATTCGAGGTGGGTGCGCGCGATCACTCACTCGCTCCTGACTCTTCTCTTTCTTATTATTTACTTCACATCCTTCCTTGGAACTTGCTGGTGGTCAGCAAATCCCGGCCCGTTAGAAACTTGCAACACGGGAGCTTTACCAGTATCAAAAAAAGAGAAATTTTTCAAATAAAAAAGATTCAAATACATTTTCTAATGGTATTCTAATATAATTATTGATATTTAACAAATATTTTATATTGTCAATAATAATAATAGAATAAATCTCTCTAGATTTTATTTTTGTTACGATTCTCCCACAGTAAATATTTCGCACTTTTTCACTTTTGAATGCTCAGTAATTACCAAACAGTAACAAACGTATTGTGATAAAATATAGTGGAAATTTCGCAGCGCCCGTCAAAATGTCGGCGCCAAGCTATTAAATTCTTCGGCCGCAACAATGTAGTTCCCAAGCTCTCGCCCCTGGAATTAATCGGATCGATGTATAATGCAAGAAAAGCGCCCGTTTTACTGAAAAAAAGGAAGAAAGAAAGGAGGAGGTAACTGCGAAATGGCTGCAATGTAGTAATCTAGATGGGGATAATAGAGGAAGGCCTACTCGTTTCTTTTGTTGGGTCAAAGGTGCGTTAACAAGTAGCCATTGTGCAGATGCCCGCGTCAAGATGCCTCTTTTTTTTCCTTTTTCTATCCGCGTGCTCTATATTATATCTACCCTCTTTAAAATCTATCTCTTTCAATTGCTTCGAACTTCTCTCTCTCTCGTGTTTGCTAGGAGGAAGAAACCGTGTATTGTGCGTTTTACAGTGGCGTATTGGGTAGGGAAATTTATGGGTTGTGAAAATTTTGGGGGTCTGGATTGATTTCTTGATTTTTCAAAGGAAAACAATACATGAAATTTGAATTTTGTTGATTTTGATCATGCACTGAGAGAAGAGGATAACACTATTTGCAGACTTGAATTTTGACGTGAAAATAAGTATGATTTCAAGTAAAAATAAAAAGTAGGAATAATAATCTTAAGAATCAGTGAAAATATATGAACAATAACGGAACAATGCGTTGATTAAATAATAATGATTTTTAAAAATGAATTATCCAATAAAAATAAGAATAGAAAATTATGAAAATAGGTGATAATGATAAAAAATATAGGTGCCTAATGTAATTTAGAGGAAGTAAAAAAATTTTTTCTGTTGTTTTCAAATTTGAATAAAATTCAAGATTCTTGATTTCAGAATCCCAAAAATAATAGAAATCTTGGTTTCAAAAGTAATACAATTATTATTCTTTGTATGGGACACTGTAGAAAAAATTAATTTGAGAAATTGATTCGACACAGTGATTATTAAAAAAAAATTAAATCTGCGAAAATGTTGAAAATCTAAGAAACCTTTAACTCTGTAGCTTTGAATTTTAGAAATTTAGACAAAAGTTCAAAAAAAAAAAACAAAACAAAACAAAAAACAATATTTTGAATCATAAACAAGTTAGAGAAATTATACATAAATTAGAATTCCATGGAAGAAATATTTTTTGTAAAATCTGAAAAAATACGTAGAATTTATAAAACTTGGAATTCTAGACCATCAAATTCTAAAAAAACGTATATAAAAATCTACAGAAATACTCAAATTTTATAAGAATATTATCAAACACGTAAAATCTAATAATTATTTTAGAAAGTTCGAAAAAATAGAAAATCTATAAGATTCAATATCTATGTAAATCTCATTTTCCGAGACATCTTTAAAAATAGTGGAAATCTATTGAAATTCAAATTCTAGAGCATCGAATTCTAATATGTAATTTATATAGCAATATATAAATAAATTTAAAAATCCATGAAAATTCTAAAAACTGAAGATCATCGTAAATTTTAAGACTGTAGCATTGCATTCTAAAAATGTGTAATGTGAATCATGCAATTCCAAAAAAATTATGAAAATACAAAAAAATACGACTAAATCGTATGAACAATATAGAATATGTAAATATCCTAGATTCCTGAAATACTAAAAATAGTATATTATTGCGAGTTTTCGAAATGCCTGTTTTGACGAAACGAAAGGTTGCAGCCCGAGGCGAAACCGAGGGTTGTAATCGTTTCGTCAAAAGAGGTAATTTCGAAAATTCGCAATACGATATTTTATTCACAGTTCACTAAAAATTCACGTCCAAATATCCGATTTTTATCAAATTGTGAGTAAAATATTTTTTTCGGGTAATTGTATAATTTTTAATTTTTGAAAATCTGGTTTAGGTAATAACAATTTTTTAGTTTCACGAATTTCGGAGTTTCAAATCAATATAAATTTTGGAATCCAGAGTCTAATATTTTTCATATACGTATTTAATTTAATGGAACTTGATTTTTGTGATTTTTAAGTCACTGAGGTCAGAATTTCGACTTTTTCTAGCACTTTCAGTATTTCTCATATTTCCTCATCATTTGCACAACTTATAGAGGAAATCTATTGAAATTCGAATTCTAGAGCATGGAATTCTAGTATATTTTGATTTTATTAGCAATTTACAAATAAATTAGAAAATTCATGAAAATTCTTTAAACTCAACATATTTATAAATTTCAATACTTTAGCATTGAATTCTAGAAATGTGTAATGTGAATCATGTAATTAAAAAAAAAAAACAATAAAATTGTATGAACAACAAAAAATATTAAATTTTACAGAATTCCTGAAGTACTAAAAAAATATTTTTTTTGTGTAATTTTATAATTTTCAATTTTTGAAGATCTGGTTTCGGTAATAAAATTTTTCAATTTTACGAATTTCAGAGTTTCAAATTGATTTAAATTTTGTAGTCCAGAGTCTAAAATTTTTCGTATAAGTATTTGATTTAATAGAACTCGATTTTTGTGATTTTCAAATCATTGAGGTCAGAATTTTTATTTTTTCTAATATTTTTTTCATTTTTCATATTTTCTCATCATTTTTACAACCTGAAGGGTTTTTTAACATTACGAATTTCTATATAATTAGAAAAAATTCAATGCTCTAAAAATCAAAGTGTTCAAAAATTTTAAAATATTTTATAGATTTATAAGAAAATATCATTGAGCCTTTTTTATTCAAAAATCCCTTCCGACAATTTTTCTGCTTTCGACCCTTATACTTTATGTATGATGTCAATATAATTTGGAATAATTAATTCATATGTTCTTACACCGAAAAAAATGCTCTTTCCCGGAATTTTTCCGAACATTGACCATTACGGGTCAGTTTTTTACGTCGAAAATCACTGTTTTCCAGGCAATGACAAACTGTGGTTTCACACAAGCACTTTCGCAGAGTTTTCGCGAAAGATACTCACTATTATAGCTTAATGCCATGTAAAGTTCCTATTACACGACATTTTCTTGTAATCTGATGACGTGAAAACTGATCCGAAACGGAAACTCATGCGAAAACTGACTAGCAACAGGTTCATTTCTTTGCAGAAATCGCACTGAGATATATAAAATGAAGTAATGTACTTTTTTCCCTAATTTTTTTGAAAATGGACCATTTCGGGTCAATTTTTTGCGTCGAAAATTGCCGTTTCCCAGGCAATGACGAATAATGGTTTTACAAAAGAACTTTCGCAGAATTTTCTCGAAAGATACTCACTATTACAGCTAAATTCCATATAAAGTTCCTCTTACACGACATTTTCTTGTAATCCGATAACGTAAAACTGATGCGAAACGAAAACTCACGCGAAAACTATTGTTTTTAAAAACTTCCAAATTCACTGCGCGTGTTGCGTCATTTGCTTGGGAAACGCCAATTTTCAACGCAAAAAATTCACTCTAAATCACCAATTTTCGTAAAAAAATTTGAGAAAAAATAGAATAAATGTCAACTTCCGAAAATTAACATGTAACTTACTATATTTCATACAAAATGAGTCTATACTATATTTCATACGAAATTTATTATTATTTCATTTATTATACGAAATTTATTATTAGTTTATACGACATTTATATCTATACTATATTTCATACAAAATGAATGTAAAAAAAAAATTACAAGAAAATTGAAAAATACGAAAGGAACTCGTGTTAAACACATTTGTTATACTCCCTTTTTGATAATCATTTAGTCTACGCCACTGGCCCTTGAGTATTATATTATAACAGCATATACACACTTTCTAGCTCCGTGGGGTCTCATCTCACGAGCTTAACTTTACGATCTCTCGAAATCTCTCATCTCTCGAGGGCTCTCGCACGGCACCAAAACCAATAGAGCGAGTGTAGTAAAGTGTGTATAATGTAAAAAGAGAGAGAGAAAACGAAGGGGCTAATAGGGCCAAAATTATAACAGGCCGCTGAGCATGCGTCGACTGCTCTTATTCCGCTTCGTTGCCGGATAAAAAGACGTACGAGGCATCGATTTATTATGCTCCTTAGGCGTAGATAATTCCTATAAGGCCATGTCCAATGTCGATATTATATACTCCATGCCCAACCTACGTACCTTGTTGCTCGCAAATTCATCCCTTTTTTTCCACAATTGCATCCGGTACACCAATCAACTGCATTTTAAATATTCTCTGTCACCCTGGTAATAAGTTCAAATAGAGAGGAAGTAAAATGCGAAGGCACAAAAGAGTCGTTCATCTGTGCGAGAAAACAGGCTGCAGATGCTCTTTTTCGATCAAAGGATTCCAGATAAGATCGCGTCCTCTTTCGAAATTTCGATAGCTGACACGATCCCAAAAGGCCAAGTACAATATCCGTCACGAGGGCGCTCTATTTTCCCTTATCGCGCTGATGGTAACTCGGGGGTAAAAAGAAACAACTCCAACGACCATGAATGATTTCATACTGTTCTTTATTACTTTAAATAACATCAACTTTATTCAATACACCTTTGATACATACAAACTTGCATACATCGAGGCTTATTTCGTCTCTCAGACATTGTGCATCGGTATACGACATTTTTAGTCCTTCACCCTCGTAAACACGTTTACGTGAACATTCTGCAAACATGGTGTTTACACGATGGTTGCATCAAATTTACATAGAACGTAAACGTGTTCAGAAGGGTCATGTTGGCAGCGACAGGAGTAAAAGTTTCGGAATTGGAAACATGTATGTATAAAATGTGCAATACAGAATCAAAAATTTCGGGTAGACTAAGGAATACCCTTTTTTTTGATTTGACGTAGAAACTTTTCACCTTTCTCGCGGTTTGTCTGGTTCAAGAGAAAATGAACCTTAACTTTTCAGGGACAAAAACAAATTTTGAAGTGTATTTTTTTGGAAAAAAATTGAAAAGTTATTCACGCTTTTTTGATGTATTAATTTCTGAAAAGTGAAGGTTTATTTTCTTCTTTTTCAAAAATTCGTGCGTTGTGCTATACATGGAGAAAAAGGGTAGAAACGACTTGTTTCACGTTTTCGTCGATCCAACAAAAGTTTGTCCTTTTGCCATCGAAATCATATGTATATTGTACATCTTTTTCCTCATATACACAGTTCCATATATATTTTTTTTTATTCATGCGTATATTCATTTAATTTTTGATCTATTTATTTATATTTTTTAGCTTGTTTTTACACATTCACGTGGCACTGCGCAATTCTACTAAAGACGAGTTTTTTTGCGGAATTTTTAGTCTTGAACTTCGTTTTACAAAATGATGATAAAATTTTTTTATGAAATTTTCAATTTTTATTGAATTGAAAACCGCAAAATTGTGCAGAAAAATTTGTTTGTACGAACGTTTGTGCGTTTAGTTTAATTTTCCATGGGATTTTTCGACGATTTTACAAACGAGTTTTTTGTGCAGTTTCATGAGATCAAACTTGTTTGATCCTTTTTTGGGATTTTTATTGTGTATAGGAATTTTTTTCTTGTTCCATTGTTTTTTGAAGGAAACCATGTATCGAATTAAATACTTGATTTTGCTTGTTTATTTATTGAAGATTTTGGAAATGGATTGTTGCATTCAAAAAAAAAGAAATAATATTAACAATTTTCAGTAAAAAATTTCCTTATATGACTATAGTTAGAAAAATTAGGAAGAAATTTTTTTTTTCAAATTAAATTTTGCTTTTATTTCGAGATTCTATTTTAA
The DNA here is from genome assembly GCA_030522825.1 of Platygaster orseoliae. Taxonomy (NCBI): domain Eukaryota; kingdom Metazoa; phylum Arthropoda; class Insecta; order Hymenoptera; family Platygastridae; genus Platygaster; species Platygaster orseoliae. Next base: position 23,198 of record JAPYZL010022025.1, read on the forward strand.
AAGGAAATCACGGAAATTCTGGATTTTTGAAATACGTTTTAGCAATTTTTAAATTTTCTAAAAAAAAAATTGTTTGAAAACTTTATTTTTCAATACATAAAATCTTTAGGCATATAATTTTGAAAATATAAAAATATAAACTTCAGAGTTCCAAAATTCTTGTACTGTTTATAAACGTAAATATATTTGTAAGTTTTTTTGTATCCATTCTTTTTATTTTGTATTGTATATTTGAAGTCTTAAATATTTACATAAGCAAATTATTGAGAAATTTTTCATTTGAATTTTTGGAACCTTGATTCAAGAATTTCAAAATCTGAAAATGGAAAATTCTAATAATTCATAGATAATGAAATGAAAATAAATCAATTATCAAGAGATTAATAAAAATAACGTGTGTAAGACTCATTATGTTAATTGATAACAATTTATCAAAAATTGTTATCAATTAATATTAATATTTATATATTTGTTATTATTATCAATACATGTATAATATGTTATAATTTTATACTATTTATAAATTTAATATTGAAAAGCGTACCTTTAGAATTAAGAGTATGATAAACAGAAGTTTCATTTTTTCAAAATTTTTCCAAGAATTCAAAGTCTGTGTTTGATAAAAAAAAATTCGAAAATTAGGATTAAGGATTAAAAAATTGTTGATTCGACAACTCTATTTAAACACATCCAAAAACATTTTTCAAAAAGTGAAAAAAACTAATTCCGAATACTGAAAAATTATGTCTTTCTAAAAAAAATTCACAATACATGTAAACTTTTTCATTTTTACCCCAAAAATTTAGAAACCCACAAAAAACACGTTTTATTCAAAATCAAAAAACCAGAACCAGCTCATTCAGTAGAAAAGGGTTAGAAGCCATTACTTATCAGAGTCTCTTTCTCAAATCACCAGCGAACACTTGTAAACTTGGTCTTCGAAATTTTCGACCGAAAAGAAAAAAATCGAATTAATAGCCCCAACAACACGTTGTCATTTTCGTAATAAAGAAAAAACGACGCGCGATAAAAGACGAGAAAAAGCGTGTCATCTCTTGATCACGATAAGCAAATTAATTCGAGGCTGGTTTCGTTTCGACAGGAACAAGACAAAATTTCGTTTATAAATTCACATCGGTCCAGCTCGAAAAAAAAGGAATGGATTCTTGTGCACTGTAAAGAAATCCTAGCCAATATTATTGTGCTTGTTTATAAAAAAATAATTCAATGTTTGGGTACAATTGCGCAATGACACTGCACGTTTTCTGCATTTTGGCCCTTTGTAACCCCACATCGTAAAATAATAATAATCATAATATATATATTCCTAAATTACATCAATATCGTTAATTCGATGTGCCTCGCGTGTACACTATCTACATATGTACATAAAAAAATTGAGGAAAGTGAAAAGAAAAAAAAACATGAAGAACTCCCAACCTAAAAGTTGTCAGATTTCTCGTGAACTATTATTCATATAATTATTGTATCTATATAATATACAATTATTAAATAAATATATCGTATCATTTATATACATATTATTCTATATTTGTTATACTTGTAGTTATTGTTAGGTATACTCTTACGTTTTTTAGCATTATTTATTCAAAAACCTGTTAAAAATGGAAAAATTTAAACGACTATAAATTTTGAGCCTGTTAACTATTTTCTGTTCTCACTAAATCAGAATAATTGAATTTAATCATCACTCACCAATTTCCGGCTTTCTATCTCGGAATCCGGTAGGATTTCGACCGTCGCAATAGGCATAAATCGTGAATATAAGAACAGAAAATCGAAAAATTGCAATGAACGAAGGAACGAATGATAAAATTTGTGCAGACTTAAGTCTTTTGTTGGTTGCGCTGTTTGACCTGTCCGGTGTGGTAGGTATTTGTGGCGTCGTTAGTGGGGAATCTTGGGGGCGAGGGTCACAAAGAGTGGTAATCACCGAGGACGATGCCGCTGTGATGGTAGCCCGCATGGGACCCAGATGAGATGCCCATAGAAGAGATGCCCTGATAGGCGCTCATGCCCATACCGTTCATGGACATGGGACTCATGGAGTTGATGGAGTTGACGTTGTTGAGTTGAGGGTGATGGTGGTGCATGGCGCTAGGGCTGAGCATGCTGGCCATGCTCGCTGCCGTGGCCGCCGACGGGCCCACGACCATGCTGGAAATGGGACTCATACTGCCTCCAGCTGCAGCAGCGGCGGCCGCCGCAGCCGCCGCAATGGCCCCCATTTGCATGGACGTCGTCGTCGTGTGTGGTAAGGATTTTTGCATCTCTGCTGGTGACGCTGTACCAATTAGGTAGTCCTGCGTCATAACCACAAAAAACGCGATTGGATTATTTTACTAGTTTGAGACCCACTCTGAGAGAGAAAAATCTAGTACACTGCCATGTGAAAGTTTCAGAACACCTCTGTGAACATCGACGTTTTTTGAAGTTGCAAAATTTGTACTTTTACCTTTTAGATTCAAATGAATCTATTGTAACCTCTTTTTTAACCTTTACAAAACGCTTCATTTCCTATACCACTACCTATTCATTTAATAAACAATTTAAATATTTCTCACCTGAGGACTGTAATATTGGTGCATATAATCAAGCTGCGCTTTTTGTTGCGCACAACTCGCCGGCGGGGGCGGGGGAGGGGGCGGCGGGTGCAGAAGACCATGTTGCTGCTGTTGCTGGAGGTGGTGTTGTTGTTGCTGAAGTTGATGGTGCAAGTTTCTCTTGTCATCGCCACTTTCACTGCTTGTGTCGTGGTGTTGCTGGGTTTGCATATGGGGATGGGTTGCTTGTTGCTGTTGCTGGAGATGGTAGGAGGAATGTGGAGGGCTGGGCCCCGGGGGCAGTTGGTGGTACATGGACTGTGAGTGGTCGAGCATCGTGGCCTGGTGTTGTTGCTGTTGCTGCTGTTGGTGATGCTGTTGTTGCTGGTGCTGGTGCTGTTGCTGGTGTTGCTGATCGACCACCCGCGAACGTTTTGGCATTGGGCCTTCGTCACCGCTTTCGCTGCTTGAGTCACCTAACTGTCTTTTGCCTTCCCTTTGGCCACTGAAAGTGACAATTAAACAATAAAGTTTAATAAATTGTTGTAAGTGTATAATTCTGTTAAAGGGGAGGGGGGGAGGGATGTCGGAAAAATGTGGATTCGCTAGCTACTTATTCCTCGACATTGTACTTATCATTTCCTACATCCGAGTCATTACATTACACATTTCACAGATTAGCCATCTTTAAGCGCTTGTTCTACAAGCCGTTCTCTTCTTCTTTTGAAACGGGGTGCTTTTGCTTCTCCCTCGAGAAGATACGGAACCTGTTCCCTGTTTCCTCTTATTTCAAGCAGTTCAAGAGCTTCCGAAAGGTTGAAATTCGTAGCTCGGGTCTTGTATGTGAGGAGTACTTCGATTTTCATATCGATTGTCTTGGAGACTAGGAGTGTGAGTGTGTGGATGTATCTTTACTCTGGATTTTTTTTGTAAGTAGGAAATGAGGAAGGAAGTGATATATTCTCAATTTCTGAACACTTAGAAAGAAAATTTTTGGTTTTACTTGATCCAACTGAATTATAGGATTTTCCATCCATCGAAATTCATCAACAATTTCCACTATAATTAATTCCAAAAACAATCATCCACTATTAAAAAACAAAAACATATAAAATTTTTGATAAGCAACAAAGTAAATGCACACAGTCTTGAGAACATGGTCTCGAAAGTGCACGAAAAGGCAGAAAAAAGGCGTCGATTGACAAACTGCAATTCGAAAGTAGCGGACAAATGGCGGGGCCATAAAAATTCCTGCGCTTCAGCCAAGACACGGAGCATTTTGTTCTAACTACATTATTACAAACGAAATGAGCTCTCCGACTGAAAAAGAATAAACGAGGAAACGTCACAATTCTCGGGGGCAAGAGAAAGAGCGAGTTGGAAGGACAAAGAGGAGATGGAACGAGAGGGCACGAGCCCCTTTCCCTTCGCGGATTAGCATAAATTCTTATTTAATTTCTCGATAAATTTAGTCGAGCTCACGCGCGAAGATGTTATCGCCGCGCGATTCCACTAATTCGCGTCTAAGTTTATCGCCGCCGATAGCATCTCGGCGCGATCTCGGCAGTCGGCCGAGGAGTTTCTTTCGAGTCACGGCTTTGAGACCGAGACTTGCTCGTAAAATCGGATCGTCAGCTCATACATGCAGGAGTACCTACGTACATGTCATGATCCCTTCGCGGACCTTACGAGGCCCTGTCCAAAAGGGCCCCATAACGTTGTCAAGAGATTCTCGGGGAAATCGTCCAAATTGGATGAGAAGAATTTTCGAAAATTTATGTAGATAACAGTGACCTCTTGGAGCCAAATGTGAAAAACATGGATCAATGAAAATCCATGTTAAGTGGTAAAAAATCTTTATATTTCAGCCTTCATTGGATCCTCTTCAAAAGCTATACAAAAAATTATGGTTCTCACTTTCCTTTCTAGTAAATCATAAAACAATGGCATCGAAGACACAAAAACACACACACAAAAAAAACTTATACTCACAATAAAATCCCCGAAAAATTCTCTAGACGATCGTCGTCAAACATGTCAAATCTGTTCTTATTAAAAAAAAACATGCGTAAAAAATCCGATCTTCACTACTCCCTGAGGTGAAACTAAAACTACGTCGTCAAATCAAAAATCAGTGTAACAAGAAAAAATCAAGAGCGTCTCAAATACAACACATGAACGCTTCGATGACGACTGATTCAAAGAACAATCACTAAATCACTTAATAAACACTAAAATCAATCATCAATACCAAAACTAACTGAAAGCCAAAAAATCACATCAATAAGACGTCCAAAATAAGCATAAATTACATTTAAATTCCTGGTTTCTTCCTGCTTATTGAGAGTACTATCCGTTTTCCTAATGAAAAGCATCTCTGAAACACCCCTTTTAAAATAATTCTTCTCTTTGTCCATAATATCAATATTTTTCCAATCAAATTCATGTCCCATATTTGATCAGTTCTATATTCTGTCAAAACTGTATGACTGAACGTCTTTAGTCTAATATTATTCTCATGTTCTTTAATCCTTGTTCCCAAATTTCTCTTTATCTGGCCAATATAGCAAAATTCACACTCTTTACAATTGATTCTATATACTATCCCCTGTTGAGCAAAAAAATCCATATCATCTTTCCCTTTTTTTATAATACGAGAATTCATTTTATTATAAATTTTATTAATCACTTGAACTTCATATAATATAGGTTTAAGATTCTCTTCAAATTTGAATTCAGTTCTTTCTCATGAGGTAAAATCACTTTCTTCCGATCCAATTTATCACATTTTTTCAAAAATTATCATCTTTTTTTGAAATTTTAATTGAAATTGAAAAATTCGAGTAATCGTGAAAAACTGGAAAACTAGAAAATTTCGAAGATCATCAATAGTTTTGGAACTTTCAATAAATGTTTATGGTTTCATGAAATGTTGATTAAATTTGAAAACTGCGAAAAATTATGTGAATTCTGTGAAATTGTAAAGTAATTGCAACATTTTTAGGAGGTAAAAAAATAATCATAAAAAAGGAGATCGTCAATAACGTTAAAAAGGTCAATGAGAGTCTGAAAATTTCGTAATGTAATGAATAGTTACAAACCTTTGATATTTTGAAGAATACCAACTATTGTAGAAATTCGAGAAATTGGTAGGATTTTGGAAAATTATAATGAATTTCGTGGATTGGAGAACATTTAGAAATTTCTGGTAAATTAAAAAAACTGTAAGATCAATTAAAATTTTAGGAATGGTAATAAAATTGTCATGCGAAGATCGTCGAAAATTTATGAAATTTCAGTAACAATAGAAAAATGCGTAAAATAAATAAAAACTGAAAAGAAAGGACATGGTTTGGAGGATCGTTAATAATTCTCGAAAATCCGAAACATTTCTAAGAATATTGATAGTGAATGTTGATAAAATTTAAAAACTGTTAGAAATCATAAAAATTAAAAAAACTGTAAAATACTCATAAAATTTTTCAAGAATAAAAAAATGTTGAATCCCATACATAAATCAACAATGATTTGGAAAACATTAATGAGAGTCTAGACATTGTAAATGAATAGTTAGTAACATTCAATATTTTGTAAATTAAAAAAAAGTTTATTTTATTTTATCGTCATAATTGTTTAAAATATGTAGAATGTCTTGCTTTTCACAGAAAACCATAAAATTTTAATTTTTTTGATATTTAACTAAACGTGCTTGATAATGTACTATCCAAAACTAAAAACAACCATTGAAACTTTGAAAAATATTTACCAGCAATTAAAAAATTGATACACATTTTGAAACATCTGAAGTTCTTGAAAACATGGAATTTGATTCGTCTAGAATTTTTTCTATACTTTGTATGAATTTTTAAACATAAATCATACCTTTGCAACAAATTATATAACTTTCTTGAATATTAAGAAATTTAGTTAATCTTTCATAAAATTCTTTTTAATGATTTCGCATAATGTTCAGAGACATTTCTTAGATTTCAGTAAATAATCAACAAATTTCAAAAAATGAATTTCACAAAACCCAAAAATTGTTTCGTTTTCAAAATAAGACGAAAATTTCTTTTTTGGTTGCATTACAGCAAAATTTTGAAAAATTAAAAAAAAAGTTGTTGGATTACAACAAAATTTCGTGTAATGAGAACTTTACATGGAATTCAAGTGTAATAGCGAGTATCTTCCAAGGAAATTTTGTGAAAGTGCAATTTTCGATGCAAAAAATTGACCTGAAATGATCATTTTTCGGAAAATTTCGGAAAAAATACAGATATTGATGAAGTTAAACAATGAATAACATTTGGACGAACAAGCAAAAAAATGCAAACCGACGACAATAAATTAGTAAAAAAAAAACAGTAAATCAGTAAAAAAAAGTAATTATTTTACAAACCATCATTTACATTTACTTACAAAAAAAATATACTCCGAAACTATTCAAGAACAGGATCGAAAATAAAATATTGAAAACTAAAAGAATCATAAAATAAAGTAATCGAAGTTCTTTTCCCTGAAAATTTCCAACAAAAAAACCATACCAATTTTTTTCTGTTGCAATATTTAATTTTATACCCTAAATAAATTAAACATTTAATTTCAATTCCCAGTCTAATGATTTCTTATAATAATCTTTATTAAAGCGATAAAAAATCTATTTTTATTGCATTTAAACAAAATTTGAAAAAAATTTGAAAAAAAAACTGTTGGATTACAAGAAAATTTCATATAATAGGAACTTTACATGGAATTTGACTGTAATAGTCAGTACCTTTCGAGAAACTGTTGTAAAAGTGCAATTTTTTTTGTAGCAATATTCAATAATATACCTTATATAAATTAAACATATCATTTTTATTCCCAGTATGGTTATTTCCTACAAGAATCTTTCATAATGGCGAGAATAATTCTTTTTTTGTTGCATTCCAACAAAATTTAGAAAAAAAATATATAAAAAATTGTTAGATTACAACAAAATTCCGTGTAATAGTAGCTTTACATGGAATTTAACTATTATAGTGAGTATCTTTCGAGAATATTTTGTAAAAGTGTAATTTTTTCTGTAGCAATATTCAATTAAACACATAAAATAAATTGAACATTTAACTTTAATTTCCAATATGATTAATTCTTACAATAATCTTTCGTAATAGCGACAAAAATTCTTTTTATGTTGCGTTACAACAAAATTAGAAAAAATATTAAAAAAAATTGGTAGATTACAACAAAATTTCGTATAATAGGAACTTTACATGGAATTCAACTGTAATAGTGACTATCTTTCGGAAAATTTCGCGAAAGTTCAATTTTCGACGCAAAAAATTGACCCGAAATGGTCAATTTCCGGAAAAATTCATAAAAAATATTGACGAACCAAAAAAAATTTAATTTTCCAAAAGACCCAAACCTCAGGTTACATCGTGTCGTCGATGCAAATTTCAACGTTGTTCCTTTGGTAATAATATTCCACGCCAAAACATTAGAACAAGTTGGGTGAATTAATTTCCGCTCGCCTACTCTTTTATTTCTCAAGCCGTTCAGTTTCTGTTGGTCGCGTCGATAATTTATGAGGCTGTCGGAGCATCGGCATTTAAATAATTCCAAAGTGAAAGAAATGTCGCGCGATCATATAATATGAAAGCGCGTTACACCTATAAAGCTCCTCTCGCCTCGGAAATGTTCGCACGATAAATATATGTCGATGAGTCAGGAATCGTAATCAAAATAATTCTCAGGAAGAGTCAGTCTTCCATCGGAGTGGTAAATAAATTTATCGCGAGATGCTGGAACGATAAGCGACTTCGGAATTAAGCAGAAGAAATAGATGGAGAAGAGGAACGAAAACGAAAGCGAAATAAAAGGAAGAAGCAGAAGCTTCATCGTGTCGTAAAAGAGTGAAAAAGTCGCAGCTCTTTTTCGAGCCATGATTTTTGTCAGATTGAATTCTTTCGTGGGTTGAAGTTAATTGGGATAACAGTTTTTAGCTAGAAACGTTATATTCCGAGGACAGCGAGGGGGGTAAAAACATGCGATTTGTTAACTATAAACGAATCTTATTTGATAGGAATGCAGGTTTCTCTTAGTATACGAAACATTCTGTTCCAACATCTACGTTCTTAGCTCCTAAAAAGATTTTTGATGAGAAGCATTTGGCGCTGTTGGTGATAAGACTGTATTTTTTTGTATACACGTATTCAGGACTTGGGGGCTGGTAGAAGCTTGAAAGGAACGAATTAAGGAGAACAATTTCGCTACTTAGCGGTAGGTAAAGGCACAGACGGGCAGGCAGGCAGGCAGGAAAGCAGCTCCGGGTAATCCGGATTTGAGCATTTCGAAACACCGAAAACGTTTTAACACAATTCCATAGCGCATTAGCTGTGTAGTAGCTTATGCTATTTTATTCAATTTTATTTGGCCTTTCAATTGCAACCACCGCTTCATCTTTTTATTTTTTAGTATTGAAAAATTGCAAAATTTGGTGGTATTTGAATCTTGTTGGACAAAAAAAAGCCTGTTAAAAGCCGCCGGTGTTCTGCTTGGGCGGGGATGACTTTTTCTGCAGTGGATCGAATTGCTTCCGCGAGAGCGTGTGTATATCAGCTCCTGGCGAGTTCTCTTTTATAAACGGATCTAATAATATTGTCTCGCATTTCGGAGGTGGCGGCGACGACGTCAAAAGAGAGAAAGAGCGGGCCGTCGAGCAGCAAGAAGGAGAGAGCGCGAAAGAGGCGGATCGCATAGCGCTACGAGAATAGCATCCGAAATCTTAGATCTTTCGCTTGGCTCCTCGCTCTGCTTTTCTCCGGGCCACATTTCAGTCATTTCGCGCGCGTGTCAATTAACCGAATACAACTCGGGCAGTGCAACGAAATTACATTTTGCAGGGTTACTATGGACATTTGGGAAATTTTATGTTTTTCGAGGGGAAAGGGAAATTTGAGTTAAGAATTTTATGATTGACGGAGAAAATATTTTTTAGTAATTTTTAAATTCTTAATAGTTGCAATTTTAATCTTCAGAATTTTTGAGTTAGAAAAAATTACTTGATTTTTAAGGAGTGGAATGCAATTTATTTCATTGTAAGAGTATCCATTTGAGTTTACCTTACTTTGGAATAAAAAATATCGAGAATGTTGATATTTTAAAATATTGATAAGATATACTGTAATGGATTTAAATATAAGAAAATAAATTAAATTTTTTTTTTTTACAAATTCGCACAACACTTTGCAGGTTTAACATGGAGATTCGGGAAATTTTATGTTTTTGGAGGTGAAAGGGAAATTTAAGTTAAAAATTTTATGATTGACGGAGAAAATGTTTTTCTTCAATTTCTAAAGTTTTGATACTTGTACTTTGATCTTCAGAATTTTTGAGTTAGAAAAAGTACTGAATTTTTAAGGAGTAGGATGCAACTTATTTCATTATAAGATTATCTATTTGAGTTTACCTTACTTTGAAATTTAAAAAAATCGAAAAAATTGATATTTTAAAATATTGATGAAATATACTGTAATAAAATAAAATATAAATGAACAAAGAAATTAATTTATTTGCAAATTTGCAAAATATTTTGTAGGGTTACCATGGAAATTAGGAAATTTTTTGATTTTGGGAGGGGAATAAGAGAATTCAAGTTAAGAATTTTATGACTGATGGAGAAAAAACTTTTCTGCAATTTCTGAATTTCGAATAATTGCACTTTTAATCTTCAGAATTTTTGAGTTACAAAAAAATTACTTAATTTTCAAGGAGTAGAATGCCCAGTTTTTTCATTGTAATAGCATTTATTTGAGTTTACCTTACTTTGAAATGAAAAAGAATAAAAAACGTTGATATTTTAGAATATTGATAAAATATACCATAATTAATTAAAATATATGTGAATGAAAAATTTTTTTTTGCAAATTTGCAAAACATTTTGCAGGATTATTATGGAAATAATGAAAATTTTTTATTTTTGGAGGGGAATAGAGGAATTCAAGTAAAGAATTTTATGACTGTCGGAGAAAATATTTTTCTTTAATTTCTAAATTCTGAATAAGTGTATTTTAATCTTCAGAATTTTTGAGTTACAAAAAATTACTTGATTTTGAAGGAGTAGAATGCCAGTTTTTCATTGTGACAGCATCTTTTTCAGTTTACCTTACTTTGAAATAAAAAAATATCAAGAACGTTTATATTTTAAAAGAGTGAAAAAACATATTATAATAAAATAAAATACAAATCAATGAATAAATATTAAACATGGGAAAATAAAATATATTTCCCTCTAGAAATTTTAGAGGGTGAGAAAAATACTCTCTTGAATTTTGAGTAGATCTTTGTAATTTCGTGCACGATCATACAAAATTTCATAAATACTGAAAAACAGTAAAAATACTTGAAACAGAAATTTATGAAATTCCTGAAGCCGACCAAGATATAATTTTATTAAGTATCTAAGAAAATACTAAAAATTTATAAAACGTCAAAACCTAGAAAATCAAAATCAAAAAGTTTCAATGAAGTCTGTAAATATTGCAGAAAATATTTTGAATTTTACAATTTTAAAAAAATCCACGAAAAATGATGAAAGAGCTATAAACCTATAAAAATATTTTATCCTGAAAAATCTAACGAAACACGAAAAATCCATGTAACTTTGACTTATTAAGGATCAAAAAAAGTACTACGTACGTATGAAAATGCTAGAGAATTTTATTAATAATGAATAGTACCGAATATTCGAAAAACACTAGAAACCTTTAAAATATTTGAAATTTACATAAATTTACTTTCTCTGAAATTCATGAAAACACAAAAAATCCATAAAATTTCTAATACCAAAGTAGCGAGATGTAGGAACCTTTATATCATCCAAAAAAATAATAGAAGAATTCTAAAACTGTATAAATTACAAGAAACGTAGTAAGTACTAGATATAGATAAAGTCATAAAAATTTATGAGATCAGTTTACTGAGAAATATAAAAATACTAAAAATGTACACAACACTAAATTTTAGAGAATTATGTTCAAAGAATCTATCGAATAATTTATAAAAATATTACAAATCCATGATAATACTGGGAAATCCTACGAAATTTCATAGACAGAAAAAACACAAAAAATATCTTAAATATTAATAGTCCATGAAATGATTGGGGTACAGTTTTTCTAAAAAAAGTATTCTAAGAGAACTTTTTCTGAAATTCTGTTTTCCTACCCTTGCGAAAAAATCCTACTACCAGTACGATTTTTTCGCAAGGGTAATAGAGGTATTTCTCTAAAATATTTTTTTCTATTTCATTCACTTTCTAAAATTTGTGTATCGTATTATGTAAAAATGTAGATAAAATTTTTAAAACAATATTAATGTCATTTGCATATTTATAATTTATAATAGGTATTTGAAATTCATTACCTATACTATAATATTTGTATTATATTTATAATAATTATTATTATTTGTAGTAATATTTGATACGAATAAACTATTATTTGTGAATTTTCGAATTTTTAAATCAAATTTTATTTCAAAATATCAAAATAAAAAATTGGGAAATTATATGTAGATTGCATGGAATGCAATGAAGACAAAGATCTTCAAAATTGAAAAATAAGAAAATTTGCATGAGTCAATGCTTAAACAATAACAACTATTCAATCTTAAAAATAATTAACTCTTCGAAGTTTTAATGTATTTTAAGATCCTAAATTTTACAGGATTCACAATGTTTTTCAACTCCTACAAAACATAGAAACAATAAATAATTTCGACATATTCTAACTTATTCAGGACCTCGTATTTTAGCAGAATTCCTTAATTTTTCGAATCACCTAATTTTTTAGGGTTTTTATTTTTTGGGACTCTGAGTTTTCAAGCTTTCCGAATGCTCTAAAACTTTTTGAACTTTTCCGAATCTAGGACTTTCACTAGATTTTCGAAATTTTCGCAATATTACATTAAGATTCTTGAAGATTCCTGATCTTAACTTTTTGAGATTCCCGAACTTCGGTGTTTTTGTTTTTTATTACTGTTTTCTATTACAATTTCACGTGTTGACTTGTAAAACTAATTCCAATTTAACTGACGAAAACATGAAAAATTATTGCATACTCTCACTACAAATTTAAATTCTTGAAATTAAAAAATCCAATAAAGAAGATTTTAATAATAAAATGACTTTGACATAAAACCTACCATTCGAGTGACAACATTTCATTTCCGCCTATGCATGTTCACGTTGAACCTGAGACGTGTAAAATTATCCACGAGAATTTTGGCAGCATACAATGATTTCGGCAACATTAGGCTAATTGCTGTGACAATGGCACGTTCGTACCAAAACGGCCATAGCATAGCACACATACTTACGAGCAATAACTCTGATACACATATATGTATACATACAATACATGTCATCAGTACGAATCGGATGAAGTGACATGAAAAATGGTGTTTGGCAGAGCGACAATGGCACGCGCATGCATGGCAGTCTCAGCTTGCAGCTATAGCCATCATTCAAGATACTGACACGTGCCTTTTCAGTCTACTCAATGATCTGGTATACGTAAACTTAGATCAAAGTAAATTGTTTCAACTACTGATAGATCTTACACCTTTTTTTACGCAAATAGCATTTTGTAACTTTTTTAGTTTTGTCATTTAATTATGGAATGAAAAAATTGTGTTTTTGAGGAGAAGAAACTCGTTTGAAAAACACGTGATTTCCGCTCGGCTTGCTTTAATAATAATGGCTTATTTACGGGTTTTTGAGCCAAGTTTGGGAATCTGTCAAAAGTTGATATCAAGATCAGCACGGATTACGGACGTTAAATTCTGTTATATCGGCTCTATCGGTCTATTTCGGAATCCGGGCCAGGATATCTGCTTCGTGGCGTCAAGTGAGTTGGGGAATTTTTTTTCTCCTTTGTAATTTTGTAAGAGCTGATGTGAGGGATTCGATGTGTACACGGTAGGCTGGTTCTTCCATTATTTTAGGTAACAGCTGACGGGATCCGTATAAATACCTGTTTGGGGCATCACCTTTTCTGCGTATATTTCTGTCTAGTGAAGAAGGAACATGGAAATGGTCATTGATGGGCGAATTTCATTAAGCTATTCAGGCGTTCTGGTCATTTAACGATTTTTTCGGAACTTTCCTAGATACGATTTTACCGTGGTGGAATAGTTGGAATTTTTTTAGATTTTAAGATTTAGAATGTACCCTAATCAAGTTATTTCATTAATAAAATCTTCTTCATTGGTTTTTTTGTTTTTTAGTTTAGGTTTTTTAGTTTGGGCTAAAAAACAGTTTTATTTCATAAAAATAATTATTATTATTTATGGTCTTGAAACATGAATCTAGGAAAAAGAAAATATTTTCGCTGCACAGTGAGTATATTTCTCGCGGTGATTTTCAAGGCGTTCTCAGAAAGCCCAATAACGTTAGAAGCTAAAAGTAATTCGAGTCGCTTTAGCTAGTTGCACGGATATGAACGATATTAACTCGTAACGGAGCGAGAAAAAAAAAAAGAGAAAGATGAATCCCGTCTCCGATTCCAAGTTAATCTCGCCAAGATTTGTGATTTTTATGCACACTTTCTTAGTAGAATGTATCTTTTTCGAAATTGCATGTCTTGAGTGCAGAGTACATGTCATCTTCAAAACGTTATTTTTAAACAAATAAATCTTTGGCAGGACTAATGATTTGGATATTTCAAAATTTCAAATTTTCAATTAGTTTTTAGAATTTAAAAAACAACGAATAAAATATTTCTGCTTGCGAAAGGGCGAATATAGTCTGCCTAAATGCGGAAAAATCGAGCCAGACAGCCTCGAGCAAGCGAGCAACATTAATTGCCATCACCTATTATGTAACGAGAGTAATGTCATTTAGAGCAGGAAGAACTCAAAAAATAAAAGCTTAACAACTTCATTTTTTATCATATAAGTGGGTTAAGTCTTTAAATGTTAATTTTTCCAAAATAGCTAATTATCATTTATGTTGTGCACTTGATACAAAGATGACAATTTTATTCAACAAGTTTAATAAATTTAATTTAAATTTAATTTCAAAAACCTTATTTCATTGCCATCTGTAAAAGTTCCACTTTAGCACAATTGAAAATATTTATCAAAATAAATAAAAATATAATATCAAGTAAAAAAAGATGTGACTATTCCTTAAAGAAATTTGTTTTTTCATTGACTGAGACGTTCAAATATTTTTTACATTTTTTATAACTAGAGTCATTGAGAATATCGTTGAAATTATGATTATGATTTGAGAAAGTTTTCTTGATTTAACGCATCAGATTCTGGAAATGTGCGATTTATGTGAAAAACATAGGAACTTTTTTTAAATTAGCAATGTTACGAAATAGAGTCTGGATGTAACGATAGCGTCATGCATACGCTGCCCCTAAAAATAACGGTTCATGAGAAATGTTCGTAATCACTTGAATGGAAAGAACGTGAAATGATCTGCAATTTGTGTATTATTTAATTTTTTACTGAATTATTGATATAATTGAATTATTTGATATTTGATTGTAATTGAATTTTTTTGAATTCAATTAAAATAAATTTGTAATTGGTGGAAAATTTTTTTTTTCAGAAATCAGTTTGCTTTCATGGGAAGCAGCATTAGTAATAAAATTATTTTATGAGAGAATTGTTTGAATTATAAAAAATTGTTTAGGGATTATTAACTACAGAAAATGGTAGGAAACCACTCTAAATTGCAGATTTTGTAACTTAAAAGAATTTTTAATTATAAAAACCGAAACGAAAAATATTTTTAAGGTAATACAGAAATTGATGAAATTTTCGTGTTTTATGCTACTCGTGTATTTATGGATTTCTTGAAATTATATGATTCTTCGACAGATTTCTAGAACTTGACGCTAAAGTATTGAAATTTATTATAGTGAATGTTTTTATAGGTTTCAAATTTATTTGTATATTGCTTTATGGATTTATTGAATTCGATGTTTCAGAGTTCGAACTTCAATAGAGTTCCAGTATTTTTAAAGATATATTAGAAAACTTTAACCACGCAGATTTGGAATATCTTATGGATTTTTCTAGATTTTCATAATTTTTGAAGTACTTATAAAATTTTGTGGTATTTAATAGTATTCTTATAGAATTCTAGTATTTCTATAGATTTTTATAAACTTTTTTTTTAGAATTCGATGGTCTAGAATTTCAAGTTTTATAGATCATAAGTATTTATTCAAATTTTTCAGAAAACAGTTTTTTAAAAGAATTCTGAAATTTTTAGGATTTTTTCAGTATGTTCATAATTCAAAATACTTTTTGGTCATTTTATTAACTAATGTCTAAATCTTTTAGGTTCAAAGCTTCGAAGTTGAAAATTCTTTAGATTTTCAACATTTTGGTGAATTCTATGTTTTTTTATTAATTAATCGGTGAAAACAATTTAATAATTTATTGAATTTAGAAATTTCTGAAATTTTTCTTTGATTAAAAAATTTTTTTCTACGTTATTCTAGCTAAACAGTCATAATTATATTTCTTCTGAAACGAGGATTGCTATTATTTAAAAATTTTTTTAATTACGAATCCTAAATTCTATTTACATTTGAAAAACTAACAGAAAAATATTTGTTACGTTCTCTATATTTCAGTAAGTACATTTTCTATCATTTCTAGACCAATTTCAATTATTTTTTATTCTTTTTTTTATTCATTTATATATTTTCAAATATTTTTTTCATTTAGTCAATGCATTATTTTGTTATATTTTATGTTTTGGATTTTTTAATATTTTCATAGTTTTTGAAGTGTTTATAAGATTTTGAAGCATTTTATAGTATCTCTATGAACTTTTAAACACGTTTTTTTAGAATTCGATGGTCTAGAATTACAAGTTTCATAAATTGTACGTATTTGTTCAGATTTTTCGAAAAACAGTTTTTTCATAGAATTTCAATAATTTTAGGATTTTTTCAATATGCCTTTGAATTGAAATACTTTTTAGTATTTTTTAAATTTCTGTCAAAACTTCTAGAATTCGAAGCTCTAAAACTCAAAGTTTTTTATATTTCAACATTTTTGTAAATTCTGTGTTTTTTTTTTAATAACCACTGGGTCAAAATGATGATTCAAGTTTTGAAACTTCTCAAATTTTTTTCTCAGATTTTTTTTATTTCAAAAATTTTGTCTACGTTTCCATCAATAATTATTTTAAGTCATAAATTTTACTTAAATAAGTTCTACATCATATTTAATTGTTCAATTGTAAATTATTATTAAATTGTAAACACTACTCACGATTTCTCTACGTTGTTCTAATTAAACATTTATAATTATGATTTTTCTTAAATTACGAACTCTGTTATTTTTGAGTTACTGAAATAAAAAATTCCAAATTCTGTCAAATTGGAGAACTAACAGAAAATTATTTATCCATCGCCGTGTGGAAAAGACCACTTTTCCACACGCTCGGGCGTTGCAATAAACTTTTCTACACTAGTGAAGAAATATACTATTCGTACGTTCTCTATGTTTCAGTAAGTGCATTTTCTATCTTTTTCACCTATTTTAATTGTTTTTTATTCTTACTTCGATTGATTGATTTGTGCTCGAAAATCATTTTTATTAAATCAACGCATTATTTTGTTATTGTTTGTATTTTCAATAATTTCTCAGTGCATTATTTAAATTTTTTCTATTCCATATGAAACAATATTAAATTTATTATAGTTACAAAAATGATTGGTTGTAGTTTAAATAAACCAAGTAACTGATGACTCCGTTCCAATTTCAATAAATTTATTCATATATTAACACATCATCAAACTTTCGGTCAATTATCAGGCCCTTTTCAAGATCTGCACAATCGTAATAATAAAATTCTTTTACAAAAAAATTCCAAAAAATAAATATTTACTCCTTATCTAATACTTACAATTGACAAAAACAATACATTTCACTTTAAATCAGGTCTTGATTAGTACGTATAATAATGATATTTAATTCAGACCTAATTTCGTGATTGGTTTGAAATCCCAAAACCCTACCTACTATATAAAAAGTAATATTTATTAAGCCGTATGCACTTAGTTAATTTTTCAAATATACAACACTTTTTTGAGTGTATATGAGATAAAACTACAAAATTATGCATAAATATAACAAATATCCATAATGAATTTATTATTTTACATTTTTTTTATTAAAAAAACGCACATCCAACTACCGAAATACTCTTTGCGTTCCGGGAATACTCGCATGAATGAACCCAGAATGCCCCCCTTCGAGCAGCATCTATCTCTCTTCACCTCAAGTCCCACGTACGAACGAACGAGCGAGAGCTCGTAAATTCGAAATAAAAAAAGAGGAACAATCTGGAGCTCGAGACTTTAAAGGAGCAACAAGAGGATTGTTCTTTTCCGAGCAGAGTCCTCGCGGGCGGTCCTTTTGCACGCGCATCGCGCAATCACGGCAGCGCGCGACCCTTTTTCCTTCCTTCCTTTCATTCTTCCTTTTTTCGAAACCTTTTTGCTCCTTTTTTGAGGCTTTTGACGTGACATGCCCCGCCTGTACGTCTTCTTCTTCTTCTTCTTCTTCTACGTCTTCTTATTCTCGTCGAGAAAACCCCGAGACCTACTGGCGACCCTGCGAGCCCTTTTTTGCGCCGAAAATGGCCGAGCCTGCCCAATATGGCCGTTTGAGTTTCTCCTCAAAAGCTCTCTTTGTACTCTGGAACTCTTTTCCCACTCCAAGGACTTTTTTCTAGGGATTCTCGTTTGGGAATTCGCGTTTTCAGCGAGTTATTTTCACGGTGAGAGTTTTAAATTGACATTTTTCATCAATTTTTTTTATTGCTGATATCGTTAGTTTATTAAAAAATATCAGACACGCATTTTCCTTTTTGTTATACCTCAAAAATTGACGGAAACACATCGTTTTGAAAAGTATAACGAAAGGAAGTCATTCTTACTATATGACGTCATTTGTATGCTCAGTATATCTACGTATACAAAATTAAAAAGTTACATATCTTCTAAAATAATCATTTTTTAAAAAAACAAAAAAATACGTATTCATTTTTTTCAAAAATAACTAGTACATATGTCGTCAAATTTGATTTTTTTCCATGCAACATGCCTATTGTAAATGTAAAATGTAAACACGGATGATAGTGAATTTGTCAAAGGTACACCGTTAAAAATGACATTAATTTCAATAAACATTCATGTATGGTATTGACATTAAAAATAATAAACATTTGTATTAAACTCAGACTCATTAACTTATCATTAATTTCAATAAACGTATATTAAAATCTGTTGGTAGTATTTGAAAATTCATGGACTTGTATATTGTATATTGTACAAAAAATTCAATGAACTAGTTAATTAAAAGTCAAGAACGTTCATTCATCTTCATCAAGTTTGTATATTGATTTTCAAATGCGTTTATGTATTATAAAAAACTTCCAAGACAAGTTTATTAAAATTAATACAAAAATTTCTAACAGTGTACACGTAACTGGTACTTGGATTTTCGAGGATTTCTATCCTTACTGTTGAGATGATTTACTTATTATTTACGACTACTAAAGTTTTCTGATATCTGCATAATATTTGTGCATCTAAATTTATAGATTTAAGAATGATTGAGTTGATACAAAATTCATAGATCATGGAATCAAATAAAATGTATGGTGTTTTTTCTGAAAAAATGAAAACGAATATATTGCATGTATGTGTATGATTTTTGTTGGTGAATTTGTCTAAAGTACACTTAGTTGGAATTTGGATTTTGAAGGATTTTTAGTCTTGATGTTGACGTGATTTAGTTATTATTTACGACCACAAAAGTTTTCTGAAATTTGCATGGACTTTGTGCGATTCCAATTTTTGAATTGCATGAATTTGAATTGGATGAATTTGAATTGCACGAATTTGAATTGCACGAATTTGAATTGCATGAATTTAAATTACATGAATTGGAATTGCATGAACTGGAATTGCATGAATTTGAATTGCTTGAATTGGAATTGCATGAATTTGATTCACATGAATTTGAGCTGCATAAATTTTCAAAATTTATAGTTTATCGAATGAAATGAAATGTATGGTGTTTTTTCTAAAAAAAATGAGAACGCAAATATTGCATTTACGTGTATGGTTTTTGTTGAAGTGGGCGCGGAGCGAGACACACGCGTCGTGTAGAACGAACAATTCTATTTCGAGATGACGACGTTTCCTTAGCGAGAGCCACGGTGGCCAAACAAGCGGCGATACCACTATAGAATTTTACGAGATTGAAAACAGTGTTTTTTACTCGATGATTTTCTTGTTTGAAAATTTCCCGACAAAAATTTTGCAATTATAATAAATTTACACGGAGGAAAATGGTTTGATTACAGTAACCATTGGTTTAGTAAAATGTTGACCCATAAAAGTTTTTGGTACAACAACCAAAACTTTGGTTATGCCAACCAAAACTTCTGTTATAGCAACTAATGTTCAATTTTCATGACTGATAATTAATTATTTGGTTATCATACCTAAAATTTTGGTTGTACTTTTCAAAATTTTGGTGGGCTCATGTTTTACTTAATGAATGGTTGCTGCAACCAAAAATTTATCTCCTTGTAGAATCAAGTCTTAGAAAACTGGAGTGTATACTTTTGAATTTTACGTTTTTACTGAGCAGTGAAAATTTTTTTGTCATGAAGGAAGTTTTATAATTATTATGGTTCTCAGTGAACCTTAAAATTGAGAAGTTCTCTTTAATGTATTGCAGTATATTGTTTTAAATTTATAAAAACTCGAATTATTCAATTATATAAATTTGTTACCTTCTATTGACTGATGGTTTTTTTTGTTGTTGTTGGAATCACATATTTGTAGTTACAAATTAAAAAATGTTTAATTTCTTACAATATTTGATAATTTTCCTGTTTAAAAATTTTTTGACAAAAATGTCGCAATTAAAAGAAATTTAGAATCAAGTCTAAAAAAACTGGAGTTTACACGTTTAAATTTTACGTTTTTTCTGTGCAATAAAAATTTTTTTCTTATTAACGAAATGTTTCCTAATTAATTTTCTAACTATTGTGGTTCCCAGTGAACATAAAAATTAAGAAACTCTCATTATTGCAATAATGTATATTTTTTTGAATTGATTAAATTTTAAATTATTAAATTAAATAAGTTTGTTACCTAGTATTGACTTTTGCATATTTTTTTTGGAATCATATCCTTGTAATTACACATTAAAAATTTTTGATTCCTTGGAAACAAAAAAAATAATACGATTGCGGATTTTTCGAATTTCAGTTCGGAAACTGAAGTTTTCTATTTGAAGTTTGTACCTTAAACTTTTGAACTTCAAAAATAAAAGTTTACATCTTTTAGAATCACAAGCCTGAAACAAGGAGAAATTATCTTAAAAAACTGAAAAATTTTGAAAGTATGCAGTTTCAAAACAATCAAATATATATGTTGAAATAATTATTTCGTTCAGAATCCTGGCAACAAAAGTTGAATAATGTATGAATCATTCAAAAAATAAGAGAAGTGCAAACACCAGAAAAAATTTCAAGAATTTGAAAATTTGATGATTAAATTTCGAAGTATTTTTATACTTATATAACTGAGTGACTCATTCGACTGTTGAAACTTCGATTTTCATTATTTACAATTCTCACTTTATCGAAAAACAAAAATTTCTTTATAAACTTTTTTGATTATTAGAGAAGATCAAGTAGCTTTGTAATGAAAAACGATTTTTTTTTAATCTTTTGTATTCAAAAACAATATCCTTTTGAATAATTTTGCAAAATATTATTTTAAAATACTCTGGCTGAAATCTGTGCCAAGGTTAACAACCTCAAATATGATTTTATTTTTTTACATTCAAACTTATCATTTATTCTAATAATAGAAAAAAATTGACAGTTTATATGTATTGAAATTTATATTCCTATGTGTATAAAAAGTAATAATATATTTTGATTTAAGTGGATACACAGTATTGTTACTGTTTGAATAATGTAAAATAACAATTTTTTTTTCAATATTGTTTACAGGCATATGATTAATTTACATTCCATAAATAATGTACTATATATAAAGTTTAATTCTAAATTCAATTTTAAAAAAAAATTTCCTTTTTTCGAGCATAAAAGGAAAATAATGCAACTGCATCGACGACGAGTTAGAGATTTAGTAGATATGCGTTGATTTATTTTATTAATATATTTGCAGTTTAAGTGTAGCGACGCGCTTAGAATTTATTGGCAATAAAGCTTCCTGAACTTGGGCCAAATATCGAACGTCGCTGCAGTCTCGTCTCGCTCGTAAAAATTTCGCAAATTCTGCGCGAGAAAAAATACTACCCGCCGAAACAAACAACGATAAATGTATTTCGCGCAAATTTGTAGCTTGTAGCTTCACAGCAACAGTTAGGTTTAAAAGTCTTGAGTTTAATTTTTGCGTAAGAAGAACGACCAGTCAAACTGATGAAATTTTTGAACATGTCTGGCTGAATTTCCATTAGAATTATTGAGTATATTTTTTTTATGAAGTGTTCTGGGAAGTTTGTTATTGTTAACTTGAAATCACACTTTTTTGAATGGAAATACATGAAAACAGTTTAAATATAGATTTACAATTTAGTTTTTTTAAACTTTATTAATTGATTTTCAAGTGTAGAATATCTTATTTATTATATTTGAGGTATTGTGATTTTCTAAATAATTTTTTTTTTAATTATGAACATTTCTTTACATTTTGGAAACCTGGAAAATTTTTGCGCTTCAAAAGAAAAAAAATGCAATATCGAAGTCATAAAAATTTTTATTTACTGTTCGAATGAAGTATTTCTTTTCTAATTTCTAAAGAAAATTTTCCATATACTTTTGCATAATGTAATTTAAAAATTTTCGGTGATATCCTAACATTGAATAATCAGCAAGCTCGTCAAAACAATGAACGAAAATAGCGGAAATTGTTTCGCGGCAGCAACTCAAGCGTCCGAGACCAAAAATAATCTTTCAGGATAAGCAAGCAAGACTCCGTGTTGTGCATGTTTACGAGTGTCACAGTAATTTTTTAACTTGTGTAGTTTTTCAGTTTTTTAAGAATTTCCACACGAAAAGTATAAAATAAACGTATTTCAGTGAAAAATTCACCTTAATACTATAGACTAATTGATAATAATCAATCATTTCTAATCTTCAATGTTTATGTTATTTTCTGGCGATTTTTAAAAATACTTGTATAAATTATAATACATAAATTCAGTCAATAAAAATTTATTCACCTATTTTCTATATAACTCAACAAATTTTTCATTTAAACTGTAAAAAATTTTAAATAATAAAGTTATTCTTGCTCTAATTGTCATTTTCATAAAAAATATTATGAGTACATGTAAAACTTTTGACCTGTTACAAAATGTTGTAAAAATATAATTAATTCAAAATCCTGTAAATAAAATAATGATAATAATAAAAACTATAATTTTTATTATATTCAATAAGCTCCAATAAGTCCTATAAAAAATTTTTTGCATCAGTTACAGCGTTCGCAATAGTTCAAGTCGTTAAATTTATCCGTCGCTCATTTAAAAATTTACCAAAAATATAACAAAATATTTTTAAAAAAATTTAGTACAATCAGTCATTCTTGAAATGTGGAATCTTGCAGTATATGTAACAAATATTTCTTTGGATGAAGCACATCGTAATTTACAGTGAACTCAATTTTATCATGTAGGAGGTATAAAACATTCATTAAAGCATAACAATAGTATATTGTGCGACTAGTTAGAGAAGGAGAACATAATACTTTATTCAACGACTGCAAGGAATATGTAATTGAGGGGAGGACAAATACCTGACTG
>JAPYZL010022046.1:0-12587 GCA_030522825.1 Platygaster orseoliae
TAAATACATTTTTATTAAAATCTACGTTTTTCTATTAAAAAAAAACACCAAAAAATAAAAAAATTTCAAGTGGCCGATGACTTTTTTTGCCTACTGTATGTTAGAGATGATTATGAAAAAAAATCCGGACATTTTAGTTAACTATATAATTTTTTTGTCTAAAATTTTAACAGAAATAGGATCATAACGATTGAGCCACTTTTGTCACAATGATAGCATCTTTTATAAATAAAGCCTTAAATTTCTGAACAATTGACGCGTTAGGTTAAAAAATAATAATTCCCAAACAACACCTTCTGCAAGTAGAGCATACAACTTAATTTTGTTAATATACATATGTATTTAACTAAATTATATACGTAATTACAAAATATAGTACAAACAGTACATTTTGCCTGGCATTTGTTACAAAATGTTTTGTTATAAAATTCTTTCCTAAACTGTGTATTTCACATTTTTTTTTCACATCGTCTAACTGTTAATACACAAGATGTAACTGTTAAGAATACGCATACGGATTTTAATTTATTATGCATGTAACAGCGGATCCAAAGTGATGTTTTCAAACGTAAACAACGAAAATACTCTCAACAATGGCTATTTTGAATAACCTAATTTTATGAAGATAATAAATCATTTTTGTTCTACAATTGTATTTTATTACTGTTTTTACATTTTTCGCCCCAAAATTACTTTAGATTGCAAAACAATGCAAGACTCGCGAAATTGTTTGAACATCATTTCGGAAATACCACACATTTTTAATCACATGATCTCATAAAAACCTTATAATAAACCTTGGCCTTTAAGCGCGCAAGGTAGAAAAGAGCAACTGCAACAACACGATCAACTCGACGCGCTGTCTTTTTCTACCCTGCGCGCGTAAACCCGACGTAGACAAGGATGGACACAATGATCCGCCAAGCCCGTTTTTAATAATCCAGATTCATGTATTGCAATTTCTACATCATGCTTCGAAGTTTAAAAAACATAGTTTTCGCTTTTTGAAATTCAAAATAAGTCACAACATTCATCTACAACTACATCCTAACTTTTGCAATCGGTTTTTTTCCCTTGGAAATTCATACATTTATGTACATGCACTATTTTCAAGTACTTTACGTTTTAATCGATATGAAAAAGAACGAGAAGTAAGTAAATAATTATTACCTGGATTCCCAAATCCAGGTTTCCAACATTTACACCGAGTTTCTCCATTTTTTCCCGCAAATGTAACTTTTTCGATCATCAGTTCGCAAAATTAACTGCAAACGTTAACGGTAATGGCAGTTATTGTGAATTGTGAAGGAGAAAAAAAAATCGATATGTTAACGCTCACGAGTCATGTTCCTTAAAAAAATTTTCCCCGCTCAAAAATAGACGCGACTGTTGTTTGATTTGATGACATAGATGCAGTGTTTCTATTGGGTTGTCTGGATGAAGAACGAGATGATGCGCATAGGGAATTTTGCGCAGATGAATCTGGAGTTGGATTTGACGCACTTGATCTTTCAGTCTGAGAACAACAAAAAGTTAATATTTATTGTACGATAGGGCAGGAATTACTTCATACCTCGATAATTTGTTACTTCATTGAATTTATTATTGCCTAAAAATTCATCTAGAATGATGATGATTTTGAAAAAAATTTCGAGATTCATTAAAATTTCTTATCAGTAAATGAGTATATGAGCAAGAACGTGAAACGATATCTTTGCATGGATCATCTAAACTAACTTCGCTTATGATGCAATCCTCGTCGACTTGTTCATCTCTAGGATGCATTTCTGTTTCACCAGTTTTTTGGAGCCTAAACGTTACCTTCCCATTTTCCCCAACTTTAATGTTTTGACAATTATTTGACGTAATGCCGTGTTAAACCAAATGTTTACAAACATTATTCATGTTGCCAGATGTTGTAAATTTTTTTGTACATACACGATATTTGGCGAACTTTGATTCATTTGATTCATGGGCGGCCTTGTTCATCCTCATTTTCTCAAAGTCTTCGGGGAGTATATGTTTTTTGACGAAATGTCAAAAAACTGGACGAACTTTACTTGGCTTTCTTCGTGCTCGCAGCAATGCCCATTGCATTGAGATATGGTTTTGGAGAAGACACTAGCAACATCTTTTCCGAACCCGACATTCATCCACAGGCAACGCAGTGAGATGATATTTTCTGTCCAAGCTTTGCAATGACTTCTGCACCTTCTCTTTTTTTAAATTATCATCTCCATCGGATCTTCGCCAGTCTCCATGGCAATATTTTCAAGAACAGAGCAAAAGTACTCCGGTGAGCTGACGTCATCTCCTGCGACATAGTTCAACCTGCTTCAGGAAAAATCGACCACTTTTTGCGGCACCACAGGATTGGCATAAAGTTTTTTCATATCGCAAAACAGAAGTTTGAATAATGAAAAAAACTCTGTCTCTTTTCTGCTTCTTTCAGTAATAGTGAATTTTCGAAAACATTTTGTATCAAATAAAGCTTGAATGGCACTGTTCGTAAATCAAGTATTATTTATGTTTATCAATCCACGAGGTCTTTGAACGGAAGGCGATATAATGGAAAGGGATCCAATATCATTTCGAGGTTAATTCGTGTACACTTTTTGAGGCTTTTTGGGAACTAGAGCTGCTGTAGAAAACGTGGACGAAGTTTGTTGAGATTGATTTTGTGTTGGCTTTATTGAAGAAATACTTGAAATTTTTAGATGGCTTCAATGAGGAAAATTGATGTGTTGATTGAGATTCATTATGATTGTCAGCAAGTCTCACATTCATTTTGTTTTCTTGGTACTTGATGTGCCTGTTAGAGATTTTTGTTCCAAGTTTAAGCCTTAGAAAGTTTTGAATTGCGTCAAGCTGCTCAATGTCACTCCTTCTAATTTCACCATCGTTGTTTTCGGAAAATTTCTTCTTATCACCCAAAGCATTTCTACAATTCTTCAACATATGACAGGGATCTGGAAAAATCCAGACATGCTTCCCTGTTGCTGGATCTGCGAAAAAAGGATTGTAATTTGGCGAGGTGAAGTCAGGCTCAGCACCTAAACTTTTGGCCATGGTATTATTGCTGATTTCTCCGTCACAAGTTTAAGAGTGTGCGGTACTTCCTTCTGCCAGCAAAGTTTATTGATTTAAAATTTATAATTAAATTGTATTATGTTAAAAATAGATGTAAAATAAAAATAGATGTTGATTTGACAAATGTGATCATTACCTCGTATTTGAAAAAATAGTATGTATAAGATGTTTACTTTCATGCACGCTGCCATCGGCCTGAGCCGTTAGTCTCTGCATTTCTACCATGGAGTTGAGGGAGCTGACATTCGTGGACACCTGGTCGCAAATGATTCCCACTACTGTGAACACACTTTGTTCCAGTCGGAGCACAATTTGTGTCAGCCAACGCTTGACTGTTTGTGCTGCAATCTGCCGCGAGCTTAACCCAAATTGTAAAGGTAGCCGCAAACCTTTCACCAGTGTTCGCAGTAGCACAAGAGAAGAATGATTCGCCAATTTTGCATTTCTGGTGGAGACAACTTTATTTTCCAAAATTTCAAGACCGAAGTCGTCTATACCTATAATTTTGCCTATTCTTTTGTCATAATATATATTTGGATTTATCTACATCTCATCCATCACCAACACAACGATCTTGTCAATTTCGTCCATTTTTTTAGCCTTTTCCTCTAATGATTTCCAGATAAATTCATTCGAGCCGAGTTGCAGTGGCAGTTCTTGAAAAAAAGATGTTATCGTTGTCTTTGATGGCACATACGAATACTGGCTTCTGAAGACTCTGTACCCAAGTCCTGAAGATTTGCACAAAATGGCAAATTGAATTTTTTCATCTGTTGTATACCGCATTCCCTGTAACAGCAAAAATTTTCCAGTAATGATTTGCATAGCATACAATATTTCGGGACAATAAGCCCCTGGGCTGAGAAAGAAAAAGATTTTCCAAAGAAATTTTATGTTCAAAAAATTTTACTCATAAATTTTATAATTTACAAAATCCTTGTAAGAATTGAACATGCCTCATGACGTCAATTTACCGTTCATGGACGTAAAACCAATTTTTCGGTCCATTGACGGCAAAAAAGTAACGTCCCTCGACATATAAAACATCGTGTGTACCTCCCGGAGGTATTTTTGACATCCTCGGACTTTTTGCAAGTCTTTGACACGATTTCCTCGGCTCGCAAACGTCCTCGGACGGCAAAATACCTGCGAGAGGCACACAATGTACTATTATGAGGTCACCTAATAAGGAAATGCATTCCTAATAAGAATTATATAAGGTCACTTTTTAAGTGTAAAAAAGTTTGTAAGGATTTTGCCAGTTCTCATAAGGATCAAAGTTACAAGGGTTACGTTAGAGATTTCCCCATAAAAAATACATGTTTTTTATGGAAGGTGTAGCAAGGTGGTTTTCCTCGCTATTAAAATCGCAAAATCGAATAAAAAACCGAAATCACGAGTCAAAATTGCCCGGCCAGTTCGTCTCTGGCCGGGGAGGGGAGGAGCAAGGGGCAAGGACTCCTTTTCGGGGTGAGGACCCGAAATAGAAAAATGAGAAGGCGCGTCTCCCATTCCACGTATTTATTAATCAACTAATAATCCAAACTCCCCGCTCAACAATCGACGATAATTACAACAACGACTAGTAAAATCCCGCACTGTTCCCGAAATCCCGAACCTCCGCATTGATCCGTCGCGTCCCTCCCTCATCACGACGCCGCGAGATGATTCCTAAACCCCACATACTACCTCCGTGCCAGGGGCCTGACCCCAACCGACGATCCTCGACGCCGCCGCCTCATCCTCGACGCTCCGGGTCCTCCTTAGCCCTCCTTCCTAGAGCCTGGGCTCACCCTCGCAAATAATTCGGCACCCTGGCCAGACATCTCTTCCTCTTTATTTACTCCTCAAAAACCACTACAACGCCCGGATTCAGTCACGACTCAAAACGCAGTGACGCTGCTGCCCGCGTCGGCCTTTTCGAGCCCCGACGGGCCCGAGCGGGCCCGAACCCCTCCGATGTTCCCCGACTTTCCGATGGGACCGTGGAGCACCAGTCAGCCCCGCCCCTCTCGTTTCAAACCAGCCCGCGAAATCAACTAAGTGACGGTTAATTTCCAGAGACCCATAACCGTCACAAAGGCTCATAATAAGTCTTTGATCATATGTAAATGCTACTCAATTTCTATTTATCATTTCTTACATCGTGAAAATGTACAGGGTGTCCCAAAGTCCTCGATCCGAAAAGAAATCCAATATTACTTTTTTTAATTTTGAGTCAAACAGTCCTTTGCCACTTTTTACAAAACTCAAAATATAAAAGTTATTCAAGTTTGAAATTTAAAAAATAAACGCGCTCTTACGAAGAGTGGGGATAAAAATTACATTCCAAATTTTTCTTAAATTTTCTTTATATTTTTCTGAGTCAAAAAGTCCTTTGATATTTTTTACAAAATTTAAAATCAAAAAAGATATTTGAGCTAGAAGTTTCAATCAATCAAATTTCTCAGATTTCAAACTTGATTAACTTTTTTGATTATGAGTTTTGTGAAAAGTGTCAAAGGACTTTTCGACTCGGAAAAATACGAAGAAATTTTGGATAGAGTTTGGTCCGTAGTTTTATTCTCTAGTTGTCGAAAAAGCTGATTTATTGTTTAAATTTCAAACTTGAATAACTTTTTTGATTTTGAGTTTTGTATAAAGTGGCAAAGGACTTTTCGACTCGAAATTAAAAAAGGAATAATGGATTTCTTTTTGGATCGAAGACTTTCGGACACCCTGTATATTGCTCAAATAATCCACTTATACTGAATTATTTTTCACAAAAGAAATGATTCATTTGTCATTTGTGTAATTTTTATATAGATTTGCGATTTTAATCATATACTTTCATTCACAAGATCCTCTGTTACAAATTCTATAAAACATTGTTCGTCTGTAACATCATGTATGCATGAATATGAAGTAAGTTATGATTAGACTTTCAGTTTAGTGTCCTGCGAACATGAATAATTTCACATCGCACGTACCATGTAAGGTGTCTCACAATACCCCACCATTTTCCAAAATCTCGAAAAGATACTTTTTTTTAAAGTCACGGGAATCATCAGAAAAAAATTATTTTATGAATCGGTAAAAGCCAGAAATTTCGTTTTTATATATACGTAGTCTAATTCATTTCTGGCAGCCCTGCCTTCTATACAGAGCAAAAAGATTACTATCGTACTTCCTTGGCTCTTTCCAAAAACAGAGCACGCTCCGTGTCGAGCCCAGTATCCGTATCCTAAGTGCCGCACTCTGCTCCCAGATGACATCATTCTCATAGAAACGGTCAACTTGTAATTGTCTCTCTGTATAGGAACACTAGTAACAAAGACTTACAAAGTTGACCTAAGTTTTAGGAGCATCTTGGACTTAATGAAAAACTTTGTCTTCGCCAACATCACCACTACTCTATATAATTGTATCCTCGTTAGTAGATACGACTGTTAAATCAATTTTCAGATTGTTCGAACTCTTTGAATAGGTAACAATAAAACATTTTTTAATTCTTGCACAAGAACTCAATTTCTAGAAATACCTCACTAAATATAATTTGTTCATTTGTTCATTTTTGAAAATTTGCCTATTTTGAATTATATTTTTGCAGAAAACAAAGTGTATGCAAAGTTTATTGTAGTCGAGAAATCAGGGACCTTCTCATTTGAAAATTTTTCCATGACTGTCGAACTCTATCAGTAAAAGATATTTATCTCAGATAAAAACCGAAATGGAAAGAATCGCATCCAAAGTTTCATCATTTCCCTCTTTAAATCATCATTTCCTAGACTTAAAGTCTAAACGCGTTTCGTCCACCGTCTTCGGGGGTGGAAGATTTTTCAAATATGTATTCCTTTATAATTATGACAATAAATGTTTACTACAACTTTATAGACGAGTGAGACATACTTCAAGCCTGTACTCATAATTTGGACTGAAACTGTCCACCCCCCACCCCTCTCTACTTACAAGGAAAGGCTTCCAGGTCGAAATGCCCGATTGCTTAGCTTTTTGGATATGTTGCAGCAGACTTAAATCGAAGTGATATGTATTTTTTTTATCTGCTGAAAAACATTTTTAAGGGTAGTTTCAACCTCTCAAAGTAGGGGGTGTCAAATGCTGATTCATGCATATTTCATAGACCAAAAACTATTTTTGAAGAAGTTTTTTATTTAATCGAAGCATCTGGACAAAAAACTAAAAAATAAATTTTTTCAAAATTTTCCACCCCTATGAAGGGGATGAACTAACCCCCTATTTTTTGGTTTTTACCCTAAAAAATCCAAATTTTGAGCAAAAAATTTCGAAAAAAAATTTGTTTTGTAGCTTTTTTAAAAATAAAACTTACATTTTTTTGCGTTTCACTGTGAAACATTTTTTAAGGGGGTAGCTACCCTTATCATACGTAAAGGTATAAGCTACGTGTGACCCACATGCTAATAAAGATATGAAAACCAATTTTACATCAAATGGAAAACTTATCACCATTTTTTGAAAGAAATTTTTTTTGGAACATTTAATCCTCATGCAAGGGGTGTAAACTACCCCTAACGTACTGTTATCCTTCAAAAATACTTATTTGTGCCAAAAAATGTCTGGAAAAATACGTTTGGTATTCTTTTTTGAAGCTTATCTCATAAACTCTTGATTTCACCTTGAAACATCTTTTGAGGGGGTAGCTACCCCTTAGCTACAGGGGGTGTGAACTACCATAAACCAACTTTTATTCTTGGAAAATTTCAATTAGTGCCAAAAATCTCGGAAAAAAATGTTGATTACTTTTCTCCGAAGCAAAGCTGATCAGTTCATGTATTCCACCCCCTCGAACTTTCGTAGGGGGTAGCTACGGCATACTACTCGTATGGGCACAAGTACGCGTTTCTCACTTGCCACCAAAGATAAAACAAACACTTTTTCATTACATTGGCTATTCGTCACTATGAACAGGAAAAAGAATTTTTTCGAAACTTTTCATTCTCATACAAAGGGTGAAAACAACCCCTAGTGGAATGTATTTTCTCAAAACTGCTTATTCGTATAGGAAAATTACGAGAAAATTAAGCTTCGTAATACGCTTTACAGCAGATATAACAAGTTTTTGCAGTTTTAATGCTATTGCGCATAAAATATGTTAATGTTCAAATGCATACAAATGACAAATGTAACATTTCGTTGGGATTCTAAAATTTGGGGTATTTTGTAGAATGTGTTAGGTTATCTTATTCGGTATGTGCCCCTTCGTCCTTGTGAGATCCAACAGTGACATTCTCGGCCATCTCACTGTAGAGTAATGTTTATGGTACACTTTTTTACATAAATAGTAAACACACGTAAAATTTTCATTTTCCATTTAAGTTTTTAGGTATAGATAGTACTAATGTTCCAGTTTGTTTTATAAAAAATAATGAAATCTTATTGTATATTATAATTGATTTTCCATTGCACAATTTTTAGTTCTTACACTTCAACTTCTGAAGATATGGAGTCTGTGACGACACTTGGTGAATCACTTGCAGAAGCGCTCCCCCCTGAATAATGGGCATTAATTCCCGTAAAATCTCCTCTGGGCAAGGCTTCCAGAAAGCAGCTATTTGTTGCTCCTTTTGTGCCGCATCATCCTCACCTTCAGCAGTGTCACTGTAAATAAATAGATTTCGGATTAACTTTTAAACAAATTGAATATATTTTTTTTAAACTAAGAGTATGCAAAAATGCACGCAAAGTAAAGGGACGTGGGGCAGAGGTTACTATGAAAAACATTCAGCAATTGATTTTAAAAAGTACCAAATTATTATCAAAAAAATTTACCAACCTGCTGTCTACAATGATGACTGGTATTTCACTCCCGGAAAGTGTCGCACCATCATTCGATCTGAAAAAGAGAAATGTGCGTAAATGTCTAAAATGTGTGTAAAAGAGTCGAAATAATATCCAACAAAGTGTGTAATACCTTAGTAAAGTTAAAACTAATATGTTTTCGAAATTCCTTATAAGTTTTGCGTAAACTTATAAACCGTCCGTATGAAAAACTTATAAGTTTTCTAAATTTTATAAGTCAGACTTATAAATTGTTTTGGTTCATAAGGTCCACCTTATAATATTTCTTTTTTTTTTAATTTCCACCTTTATAAAATGTCATTTTTTATAAGTTCCACCTTAAAAAAAAATTATTTTTATAATGTCCCCTCATTAATTTATTAAAATCGTTTCGCCATATAAGTTCATTCTATGTTCTCAAAGTGCATCATAGACCTACAGTTAGTTTTTTTAATGAAGATAATTCTGACTTCAACTTCCATACAATAAAATGGCTCAATGGTTCCAACTAAGTTTTACACCTCAACGGGCCCGAGTTTAAACCATGTCATCGGCTGATTTTTATATGTTATTATAAATTATGTGTATACAGATAAACTACAAATGTAAATTATTCCATCTCTGAAATATATTTTATGCGTTGATATAAAAAAAAAATTCTACTGAAAATTTATTACTTTTTTTACCAATTTTTTAAAAATTTATGCGTTTATAAGTACTTACAAGTTTTCAAGAATTCATAAGTTTTCAAAAATTTGTAAGTTTATAAAAACTTATGAGTGTGACTCATAAATTTCAAAAACTTACAAATCTTGTATAAGGACGGTTTATAATTTTTTTTTTATACGGCGACTTCTAAGTTTCAACTTTACTAGATTAATGTTTGTAAAGCGTCTACAAACGTCTAGAAAGTGTGAAAAAATTTATAAAACATTCATAAAACACAAAAAACTTGTTTTTTGTACGAAAAATTATTCATAATAGGTTTTTATATACGAGATTCCCGATTTTTATAGAAATTTTTCGATTTCTTTATAGAACACAAATAACAATAGAATCGATTCATATTTTTCATTGATTGTTACAACGACATTTATGTATATACAAAGGGCAAGCTAACGAAAAGTTACGACAAATACATACTCGTCGTCCATTGTTGTTGATCAAAGGAGGTCAAAGGATATTCTTTCCAATCCTTTCCAGAATTTTAATATAAAATACAGCACGCCGGTTTGCGCGGGATCCAACGTTTCTTGTAATTTTTAGAAAAATAAAACAGTTACACGTTGTCAGCAGCTGTTGTTGTTAAATTCCGTTAATTAATGAAATTGTCAAAGTGTCTCCAACCATGTGCATGCGCCAGCATGTGCTATGTTGTGCTAGGCTAGGCCTCTGACCAGTCACAAGTCACAAATTATCACAATGGTTCATTTTACAATGGTTCAGACAAATGGCGGCGAAGCAAGTGGGATATGTCGTCAGCACTCAGTAGCCAGTCTGAGCCAGTCCAAGCAAGTCAATGCTGCTCAATGCTGCTCATGACAGTAGATAAAGGAAGTATTGTTGTCAATACAACGGAAATTTTTATTATTTACCTGAATGTTTTTGGTTATAATTTCGATCAAGACAAAATCCTGTATTTTTCCGAATTATTCCTGCAAATTAGAAATTTATTATCAAAGAATAATTATTTCATTTTTGGAGCAAAATTCTAATATTACCTTTTTTTATTATTCGTAATGATAATATAATATATTTATCAGATAGATTAAAGACTTTGTCTATCAGAAATTTTGACACAATATAAATAATAAACTTTCTTTTTTTTTTTATCGAATTTGTTTGTTTGTTTGTTTGTTTTTTGGTATTATTGAAAAGTGAAGTATGCAGCTAAAATTAATGCATTTTTTCGAATTAAATAAATATGTAAATAAATGTAGACAATTTATTTTAATAATAACTTCAAAACACTAATTTATCTTACTGAAGTAACATATTTTTGAAATAAAAATTTTCCGAATTCAAAATTTTTCATCTAAATAATAAACAATAAAAACCAGGGTTTGCAGGTTTTCATCTTCGCTTTCTCTCTAGCATCAAACAAACCATAAGTCTTTCTTTGTTTTTTCGTAGGAATCCTACTACACCTGCGAACCCTGATAAAAACATCAAAAATTACTTATTTGATTTTCATTTATAAATTTTTTAATTAATAATATTTTTCTGTTGATGAATTTAATTTTTTTCACAATCACATTGAAAAAATTTGTTTTTATTAATTTAGATTAGACATAAACCTACAGATCTGTCGACACAATCGCAATTTACATATTTTGTTCTATGAATAATAACTTCAAAATCATTTTCAAGTTGCCTTTTTATTTTCATTTTACAACAATACAAAAAAATTTCTTAAAATAATAGTTTAAGCTCTTATAGATTTAAAATGAATTCAATTTCTTTATAATTTAAAAAAATTTATTTTAATTTTTTTTAACATTAAAACTATTTTTATATTATATTCAAAACTTCATCTTTCGTTTAGATTTATGTTATATTAATGCATATGTGTAACTTTTTTAATTTATATATTGTGACGCGAAAATCCGCGATACGCCGATCTCCGCGCACACCCCTCGCCGGCCCCCACGGTGGATAAACAAAAAAAAAAACAGCAGGCTCGCCAGCCTATTCCAAGGCAAAAAAAGAACAAAAAAAAAATATCCTCCCCACCGACACCCGACGCGGAACAACAATAACAAAAAAAAATCAAACAAAAAAAAAACCACAGAAATATCAAATTTCAGAGCACGTGAATTTATTCACTAAAACGCGCATGTACAAAAAAATCACCTCCATTAATCACAATTTATGTACATATTCCGACCCGGAAAACATCAGATCAAAACCGAAATCAAAACCGACCCCAAACAAAAAAAAAACACACTCTGTCCGAACCCACCACGACACGCTCTCCTCGGCGTCACAATTCATCCTCCTCAAAAAACCCCCTCAAAACCGAAGTCCCCCGTCCCGACTTTCCAAAATGCGTGGGGGAAATTATCCCCCGCCACGCAGTTGGATGGGAGATCCTCGCCCATAATACCGGCCTCTTGAATGAAAATCTCCCATACCATGCCACTATCATTCCGGACAGGTGACTACTCAGACCCGCCGGGAGCCAAAGCAATACGCTCTCGCGGGGCGCCGCGACAAACTCATCGTCACCGGCACTCCGGAACGAAAAACTCGGTCCCGGCTATAGTCTGGGGGAAAACGGCGTTCAAGGCATATAAGCCGAGCCTGGGACGATAACACATCAGGAAAACCGAAAACAACCGCAAACCGAAAAACAGATCAAAAAATCGAGGAGAGCGTGTCGGGTATTCGAAATCGTTCTCTCACAACTCAAATCCGTAACTCAAAAATCACATACAAAATAAATCACAAAAAGATACTCACCGAAGAGAGCAAGTGGTGCGGGGGCTCGGATCGGTTGCTGTATATAAAATCAAAAAAAAACCGAAAACCAAGCAAAACGAAAAATACCGCCCCCCTTAAAAAAAATCCACCCAACTCCCCAACATCTCCGAGGCGGAATCATACCCAGCGCAATATATATATATATATATATATATATATATATATATATATCTATAAATAACACAAAAAAAAACTTAAATGAGGGCCCGGAACACCCG
>JAPYZL010022050.1:0-16421 GCA_030522825.1 Platygaster orseoliae
AGTACCAACATAACGCCACCAAAAGATCAAAAATCGAACATACGTAGCCCGCGAAAATTCAAAATTCGCGATACTTTTTGAACAAACCTCGTACATGGGTGGGCGCAAGTCCACCCAGCCCACACGGTTCCGACGCCACTGTAACTCCTTAATGTATTTTTTATGGAGTATAAACTCAAGAATTTGAATTTTTTAAATATTTGAATTCCAAGCGTAGTTTTCTTTAAAAAAATACATGAAAAATTTATAGTAGGTAGTATATCTTGATCGAACTCTAAAAAAACTTTGAAGTTTTTTTCTTTTTATTCAGCTGCATTTAATTAACTGTGAAAGAGCTAAACGTAAGTCAAATAATTAATCTGAAAAACAGTGAGAAACTAAACTATGACTTACTCTGT
The DNA here is from genome assembly GCA_030522825.1 of Platygaster orseoliae. NCBI lineage: Eukaryota > Metazoa > Arthropoda > Insecta > Hymenoptera > Platygastridae > Platygaster > Platygaster orseoliae. The sequence continues at coordinate 399 of JAPYZL010022050.1, forward strand.
TCCGTGAACAAATCTAGATTTTTTTTTTAGAATTGATAATTTGTCACAGCCTCATTAAAGTTTCCTCAAACTAATTTAATTTACAGTTATTCTGCATTCTACGATTGTAAATCGTAAAAAAAAGCCTGAAAAATAAATAATAATTTTAAATAAGCTGACTGTAAATCAAATTAGTAGGCAAGTGTTTTGAAATTCCAAAAACATACCTATAATCACTACATTACCAAATAATAAGTTTTTTTTCCAATTTTTTTACTTCAAGGTTGTAAAAAACAAGATGATGATTGTAAAACCTTAGTTTTTAACTGTTTCAAAGTAATTATTTACAATTCACATATATGAATTGAATAATAAAATACAAATTTACGTATTTCACTGTTTCAATTACACTGTGCAACACAAATTTTGATATCGGAATGTAGAAACAAAAATGAAATCTACTCTAAATTTAAAGATTCACGTGTCTCGGGGTTTTGCTAAATTAGGTCGCAAAAACGATTGATTCAACAATTTGTTTCATCTTTTCTCTATTTTTAGCACATTGCTCGAATAAGTGTGTCCTTCTCGCACTTCAGTGTTTAAATGGAAAGCTTTATTGACCTAATATCTTGAAACCCTGAGACACGTGTGTCTTAAAATTAAGTGTATATTACATCTTTGCTTCAATTTTCTGATATCAAAATTTTTATCTGAAATTTGTCGTACAGTGTTATTCATAACAGTCTTATTTGGGAGTTCATAAAAAAAAAATGAAATATTCGCTTCAATAAAGTATTGCAGTTCTTATTTCGGATATTATTGCGGATTATTTCATTTGCAACATTTAGTTACTTTGTCATTCCAAAACTGTATACATGTGTACTTCTTTTATTCTCAGTTAGCCATTTGACTGATGCCTATATGTATGAATTTATGAACATTATTGTGACAATTACTCCTAGTGTATTGAAATTTACTAGCACATTTAAAGATAATCGACTAAGAAAATTTCAGAAATTTAATATCATAAGAAAATTGCAGCTTTTTGGATTTTATACACTCAAACCTTGATCGAAGTCGCAGAAAATTTACTATTAGTCACGCTTTGCCGTTTTATAGGTTTCTCTATTGTCCCACATTCTCCGCTGTATCTGAGAATAGCTTTTACGACCTCGAAGGACAATGTTAAAAAAACGATATGGCACTGCGCGCTACCGAAACCCGACCCTAAGCCTACATTTTCTCCCAAAATCTTTTGTGACTTTGACAGATTTATTGGCCTCGATCGAAGTCCCACAAGTCTGAAGCGATGACTTCGATCAAGGTTCGAGTGTATTCAGTTGTATTACATGCTAAACATATCACTCTCCAAATTTATGGAAATTAATTTTCACTTAATATAAGTAAAAATTCTCTGAATCAACCTGAAGCGAAAATTTACTCAAAAATGAGTGTACACTCTTTCAAATCATGTATAAATTTAAAATAAGTAAAATCTCCACTTGCGCTTTATTCCCAGAATTTCCAGTTTTTTTGTTAAGTGAAATTTGCACACTTGAAATATCAGCTGAGAAAACTTCGTTTTGAAAAATTCTTAATTTCAAAATTTCTAACACAATTAATAAATTTTCTAGTTCAAGATTAGAATTTTATAATTTTACATACAAGCATGTTAGATATTTTTAAATTCTTAGTCTTAAAAGTTTCATTCCTCAAATTGTTTAATAATCATACTTTTAACTAACACATCTACATTTCCCAGAAAACAAAAAAACAAAAACAAAAAAAAAACAAAGTTCCATTCGATCGAGAACTGTTAAGTAGTCGTTAATATCACCATTTACATCTCAGTAATTCTATTCACAAAATCAAGCTACAGAAGAAGAATATTAACCACTGTTAATTCAAAAAAATTTTAACTAAAGAAATTCAACCTTTAAAAAAAAATTAACCTACTTAGAAATACCCCGCTTTTCCCCTCAACCGCGTAAAATCAAAACAAATCCCAAATCGTATTATCGGCGCACACGTTGAGCGTGAAAAGACGCCTGTAACTAAAGCTGTAATTCACTTTTTTTTTCCGCCGCGAAAGTCTCGTCCCGGCCATTAAAATTGCTCGAGTAATCGTTTCGCTTCGTTAAAAACGTTGTCGTTACGGTGTACATTTCCGCGTAAAGTTCGCGACTTCCCTCCCGATAAATCATGCGTTCTCGAAATCTCTTCTGGAAGAGAGACCCCGCTCTTTCTGACGTCGTTCTTTTTGTCGCGAAAACCTCGTCCCAGCTCCCCCCTACCCCCCTCCCCCGCCCCACGCTTTTTCATATTAAAAATGAACTGTCGTCCCCACTGACGACATGGACGGGTATTTGACTGTACTGCCGCTTTTATTTGATAAATCGCGCCGCCTTCTACCTCTGGTCATCTGAATTTCTAATGCATCACCTTCCTCGTGTTCTCGAAGCGTCAAACAAGAGCGGGACCATCTGGTATGTGAAAGGCGTATCGGTGGAATTTCGTATAACTCTTGTTTCATTATGAAACAAAGTGCTTTCTTGAGTTTGATAAGTTGATTGTTGAATTGGGTTTTGGTAAAAAGGACTTGTTTACCAGAAACTGAATGTGATATTGGTATAAGGATTATTATAGTATAAATGTAGTAGTATAGTTCGTTCAGTTGAAGTTATAGTTTTTAATTTCAAACAATTCAAAGAATGATATTCACCAACTATAATTATTTATTTTTATTATCATAATATAGAGATACAAATTTTCAAACACAGAATTACAGTCTGTTCAACAAGAGCGTCCGGTCGATTTTTTTTTCTACAAGAGATATTTTTTCAATTTTTTTTGTACACAATAGTCAAGAAAAAAATCTATTTCTCAGCTTCCTAGTACACAGTGAAATCGCCGTTGTTATCCAGAATAGCTTGACACCGTTTCAGCATACTTTCAACAAGTTTTTCTGCATATTCTACCGACAATGACCATGCTCATCGGATGGCTGCAGCAAGCTGCTTCAAATTACGCAGTTTTTTTCCTTGGAGTCTCGACTTCAAAAACCCCCAAACGTTTCTGATCGGATTCGCATCCGGCGATTGTGACGGCCAATCCAATGTCACGATACCGTTTTCCCTCTTCCACTTTGTGCATAGCCTACTGCGGTGTTTCGGATTATTGTCCTCTTGCAAAATCCAGTTATCATTTCTTGATCCAAACATTTTTTTACCGACTTCATAAGCATACTTATGTAATTTTTCAACATTTTTCAAGCATTGAGATTGGATTCCCCTCAAACATATTCACTATCGTTTGTTCCACCTTTTTTGAGGTAGCTCTTGTGGTCCCACGATTCGGCAAGTCATCGACGTTTCCGCACTCGGAAAAACGTTTCACCCATTTTCTCATGAAACTTTGAGATTTTTTAACCACTTTCGCAGCAGCGGCGAATTTCAATTTAGGCCCACGCGGGTGTGAACACAAGAAGACCGCTTCGAATCGCTTCGAGTAAACGGAACTCATTTTTACAAAGTGTACTTTTGACGACAATTCGATCACTACTAAAATGGATCAGGGGTAGAGAAATAGTGGAAAGATAGGAGAATTTTATAGTACAAAATGGCAGTCACAACTTCAAAATCTTAGGACTAATCGACCGGACGCTCTTGTTGAACAGACTGTATCTATTAATTTTGGTTGAGGTACACTTTCCCCAAAAATATTATTTCCCAAAAACATTTTTTCCAATTTTTTTTTTCCCACTAAAAGTTTTTCCCAAAAGATTGTCCCAAAAAATTTTTTTCCCAAAAAATTCAGTCCAGTGGAAAAATTTTTAGTTAAGTGAAACAATAATTTTGGGAAGAAAATAAAAAACACTACAAATTTGACGGATCTCATAATATATAGACGGAAAAACAAGTGACATCGTAAAAAATTGTTTATATGAAAGAAATTAACTGTCAAATTTGAATTTCAGTTTAAATCGTACGAAAAAAATTCCGGGAGAAAATTATTTTGGAAATTAGAATGTCTAGAAAAAATGATTTCTGGGAAATTTGGTAATTCGAAAAAATGAAAAGCGTAGAAAAACTTTATTTTGGGAGAAAAAATATTGGGTGACAAAGATTTTGGGAAAAAAATTTTTGCGAAACATTTTTCTTGGAAAAACAATTTTGAGAAGAGTGTACCCTGACCATAAATTTACACTACTATGCAAAAGTTTAGATCCACTTGGAAAAAAAATTCTTTTTCAAATTTCAAATCCTTTATACATCAAGGGACTTTATTTCATCACTTATGGCAAAATCAAATTGAACGAATTTAAATTTGCACGAAACACATCAATGTTCTCTCTTCGTCTCTCTCGTGTACTCGTGTAATTTAAGAAATAGCGAATTTTTTTTAAGTTGATCCAAACTTTTTCATAGTAGTGTACATGAATACAATTCAATCAAACTCGCAGAAAAAATTTTCATTCTTACTTCAAAATTTATCTGTGAAAGATTGGTATTTTTAAGTTTTAGCAAACTTATTTTTCAAGTAACAATGACGTTATTACAATAGTGTAATAATATATATTATAAATATTATTGTAGGCACAATATTTTACTCAATTACATTATTAATTTCTTTTTATTCTTCAATAAATATGAAAAATAATATATACATTTTTTTTTAATTTAGAATACAGCTATGTATAGAGAAAAAACTAACTTGCCTTAAAGATTTTATTCAAATAAATGAAAAACTAGATTGTTAAATTTTATCATATTTGAAAAAAGTTGAGTAAAATTACGTTTTCGTTAAATATATATTTATCTATATTTATAACATTTACCTTTGCAACTTAAAATGATTGATTTTAAGAAATACAAAAACAAAAATGGTCATTTTCTAAATTATTTTTATTTAAAACTGATATAATAGGAGTTTCATAATTTTTTTAAAATATTTATTAGAAATGAGTTAAATTTAATGTCAGAAGAATAATCATCAAGAACAAAAAGTTAAATTTTGACTTATTTCTAATCGTAAGAAGTATTGAGTATATGTGCTAAGCTGGTTCTAGCCCCGAGTCCTATAGGTCAATAGGTCTTACGGCCATTACATCGGCCTGATTTCAGTGAATAGTCCAAAATCATTGCCTAAATTCCCCCCCCCCCTCACAAAAAAAAACTTCCTCATTATCTGACAAATGGAATGTAAAAAAAAATATAGCAGCAAGTTACTACTATTTCCTTTTGTTTATTTATTCGAATTTAAACGTTATTGTTCATCAATTGTTTCGGAGTAACCTACTTTAAAAGAATAATTTATTTCTTTATTTAATAAAATTAAAGATTTTGACATTCTCCTCAATACGTATTGACGTTATCCATCATTGACTTTACAGACCCTACGTACACGAATTCCCTAATGATTGATTTTATTTCACCAAGAATTTCACGAAGATCTTACATCGATTTAAAAATAAACTGTATGCTAAACAATATTTTTAAATGCAGATCTAAACTTTGAAAAGTTGTTCATACAATAATAAAACACTTTCATCCAGAAAAAAGGTTCGAATGTTCGGAAAAATGTTTTCACCTCCCAAAAACCGCGATATCCATTCGACAGGCCGGCAAAAGCGTTCGAAGCCGGATCTTCGCAATCAGCGAACCTGTTGCCTGTAATAAGGCTTACATAACGCTAAAAAGTCGCTGAGTACAGTGGCAAAGGCAGCTAAATCCTACATTTCATCTGCACCGGTTGCTTGCCTTCTACAATGCAAAACCGCGAGTCATTCGGCGATCAAAGCGCCGCTCCTTTCACGTCACCGTGGCTCCTGAAGCTTCTTTATCTCTTTTTTTTTCAACATGATTTCTCTGTGCGCGGTCACAGTGACATCGGGATTCCAATTCGTACGGCAAAAGTTTTGACGAATGCAGAGGAAAGAGCTGATGATCGCAACTACAGTTTTTTGTCGTCTCTTGACGAGATAATCCGTTAGTCGGATGATGTTCTTTCAGTTTGTTTAAATGACGTCAACAATTTCGAATAAATGTGAGGGTCGAGCCAAGATTTAAAAAATTTTTTACGAAATTTGTATTTTGGGTCTTAATACATTCGATTGGCTTTAAAAAAGGAATATCAGATATTTCCAACAAATTCCTTTTATCTACTACACATGTACATTACAACAAATTTATTCTCTATTTGAACTGTTACAGAGCACACAAAATAGTTAAGAGAATGATTGATGAAATTCTGCAATTCTTTTTGTGTTAAAAGTTATAAAAATTTAGTTCATAGTCAATAGAGCTACTCCTTTAAAAAAAAAATATTCTGAGTTACGTTCTAATCAATCCTCTCGGTAAAATGTCAGTTCGTCGTTACAGAGTCATGCAACGTTAACTATATCTTTCGAGGGTGGAGTAACAGAGAGCAAAAATGGAAGCGTTTACTGCGCATAAAATCTGCCCTGTGATTTATCCAAAGCCTTTTCCTCTGTCGCTAGCGACCTTCAAAAAAGCTGGAAAGGTTAATTAGTTTATCATACGTGAGTTGCTTGTTGCAACAGACATTTTCACACTGTCAACAAAATATGCTAAAATAACCTGTAGATGATAGGGTCATGATTTAAATGGATTTAGTCGAATTTTAACTGTGCTACCTGCCAAATTACTTTCAGTACATTAAAAATTAAAAAATCCTTTTTTTTCATAATTTTAATAAACACCAACATCAATCAGTCAATGAGTATTTTTAGATACAAAAAATGGCTTGAAAATATGGTTGACACGATTCATGAAAATAAGTTAAATAATAAATGATAAATGATTCATAAATTAGTAAATATTTTGAATTATCACTTATTTTATAATACGTCTAAGTTCAGTTAACATTATACATATCAAGTGAATCAGTTCTATTCTATAATATCTATTTTCTAATAATAATAATTATTATTATCAGCCAACTTGTAATCATTTAAAAATTGTTATAACAAGTCGTGAAATTTATTCATGGAAAATTGTAGCATGACAGTACAAAAATATAGAAAATCTATAAAATATGTAAAATCTACATAGATCTAATTTTTAAAACATCTTGAAAAATACTGGCAATTTATTGACATTATGATTCTAGAGCATTGAATTTTACAAATGTATTAGGTGAAAAATAAAAATCTGAGAATTATATAAAAATATCAAAAAATAGGAGAAAACTATATGAATCGCTTAAAATACGGAAATCTTAAAAATTTCTGATCTACTTTAAAAAACACATTTTATTTTAGGATAGGATGATTTTTAATATTTGACAATCTAGTTTTGGCCGTAGTATATTTCAATTTTACGAATTTCTGAGTTTCGAATTTATATAAATTTTTTAGTCCATGGTCGAACATTTTTCATATACGTACTTAATATTATGCAACAAAATTTGTGTGGTTTTGAAGGCACTGAGATTGCAATTTCATGTTTTACCAAAATATTTTATTATTTTTTATATTTTCTAACACAACCTACAGTGTTTTCTGATATAATGAATTTCCATACATAGCTTTATGAAATGCAAAGCTCTAGAATTCCAAGTGTTCTAAAAATTCTTGATATTTCTATAGTTTTTTAGAAAAATAATATCGAGACAGCTTTTTTCAAAACACCCCTCCCAAACATTTTATTGCCTAAGCCTCTGGCATTTTTCTTAAAAGGGATTGCCATCTACTTACAAGGAAGCAAATCTTTATAAGGTTCGAAGTTCTCTTATGAGGATTCAACATTTCCTTTAAGTGATTGCAAGTTTCTTTGTAATCAAAACAGTTTGCCTGAAATTAAATTTAGCAATAACTCAGTGAAATAAACGCGTGAGATACACATTAATCTAATTTCATGAACTAATTTGATTATACATTGAAACAATATCTCAATTAATTATTCATAAAACATTGTAAATGAAATATCTTTATTTGTCAGGAGTAAGATTTTTCTAAGCTTTTTCTACTCATAAGGACTTTGATTCCTTACAAAAGTTTTATAATAGAATGTGAATTTTTAAAGGTTTAGAATCACTATGGTTTATGTTAAATGTTTCTGCACCGAGAGAAAAATCTATGAATTTGTACAATAAATATTGGAAAAATTACTATATTCTGGGAAATTCTACAACATGATTATAATTTTTCATATATTATAGTACATTTAACCGTAAATATGTTCTTTTTTGCAATGCAGTATAGTAAAACGTCAAATATCGCAATTGTAATTTGATGTATAGTAAAAATACTTAACATGTTGTATTTTTTATTGTATCCAATAACAGTTCTCAATATACAAGATATTGGAAATTACCATAAATGATCATGATTTTTACATTTATTCATGCATTGTAAAAAAAATCGCAATTTTTCCATTCTTTCAGGGACGTCGCAGCCGGGGGTCAGTGGGGGCAGCTGCCCCACCCCCAGAAATTTCACCGGGGGGGGGCAATATACGCATTTTGCCCCCCCCCCTACCCAATCAGAAATCAGTTTTGTGAATCAAATTTTTCGTTCATGCAAAGTGTCTCTAAATGTGATTATCCTACATCTTCTTAATTGTCCCATTGCAAGGAGACAACTGTGTATTCAAAAGTGTGAACTGAACTTAATGCAACGCAGCGGCAATTAGCGAGTCTAGTAGATCACTCGCTGGTGATGGTTGAGGTATAAGAATAGCTATTTATTTATCACAGTCATATTGTCTGGAATCAGAAAATGGCTGTCTTACAGTATGATTTATTAGAATAGAATATATGCTGCCAAATTTTGCACTGTATCGAAACTGTTTCAAAATTACCAGAAACATATGATGTAGTCAATGTTACAAAATACTCTTGCATTTTTTACGAATGTGTGTACGTGTACGTAAGTATGTCCGAGAGACACACAATGTACTATTATAGAAATTCTTCAGTTTAGAAGTACTGTTAGTTCTTGTTGAGGATGGGGGTAGTTCTCCCCACTTGGAAAATTCTGAATGTTTGAAATTTTCACGCGAAAATGCATCAACTTACTGATTTTAGTTTTACGAAATCATCGAAATTTTTCATATTTTACACAACTTTTAATGATTTTTTAAAATTCTAATTTCTTATTGAATTTCGACAATTTCAAACCATCTCTTTGGGAGCTTCCATAAATGATGTCACGGTTTTTTGGCGTTTTTAGACCCCCTCCCCCCCCCTCTGTCACAGTGTATCACAAATTTGCAAACCCCCCCCCCTCCTGTATCACGTCACAATGTTGGATTTTAAATATGAAGCAAAAAATTTTTTATTTTCAACAACGCGATTTTTAAAGGATTATATTTATAACTTTCACATTATAAAACGGTTGTTTATTTTAATTTACAATATAAAAGTTTGTATATTTATCATCAAAAAAATTTTTAATTTTAGAAAAGTTTAATTTATTCAGAATTAATTCATTTACTTATTTTATTTATTCATCGAATTATTATTAATGTGCTTTAAAATTTAATTTATTTATTTCAATTTTCAACGATTCCAATTTTTGGAATTTTAAAAAATTACGGAATCAAAAAATTCAGACGCCTATCATATTTCATTATTCTTTTGAACCTTATTATTACTATTATTGTTATTTTAATTATGATTATCATCATATAAATATATCTAAATGAAAAGTGCTAAAAATACCAATGAATTTGAATTTTTTAAATGTAAATGCTCTCTCAAATGCTAAAAAATCGCAAAATTTTATAAACATTGGAATTTCGATTGATCTAGTAAGTTGATTTGATTTGATTTGATTTGATTGATCTAGTCAGTTTTATTTCTCCAATTTTGTTGAATGTTCACATCAATTTTCAGTCACATCGAAAATAGATATAAAATGCTTAATGTTTTTAATCGGAATACAAATCATCACTCGCAATTTTTCGCGAAGCAACGTTTAATTTCATCAAAAAAAAGTTTTGCTACAAATGTGACATCACATTTTTGAGAACCCCCCCCCCATCTGTCACAAACTCTGTCACAAATGGGCTAAACCCCCCCCCCCTCTTAAGGCCGTGACATCATGTATAGAAGCTCCGTTTACAATGAATAATTTTTAACTAAAAAATATTTAAAGAATATAAAAGTGAAATGCCCGGAAACACCATGTGAAAATAAGTCAATGAATAATTAGTTGTTGTACCGAACTATTTAAATTTATTACAATTCACAAAAAATGTTCAGTTTCTTTAATTCTAGATTTTCTTTTAATTTCCGAATTTATCGACCATATCCATTCGATTACGAGTAAACATATTTTCATTTTAAAAATTTAGGGATTTTACACTGATTCAATAGTTTTTCAAAATTTCAAAAACTCTTCACAATACACGACTTGATTAGGATTTCCTTAAATTCAACAAATTTTTAGAATTTTCGATTATCTTTGAAATTTCGAATTCTTTTATTTTTTCTTTTTATTTAAATCATAATTATAAAAAAAGGAAATGACAAAAAATTGTTTAACTCATGAGGATTTTTCACAATTTTTTAATACTTTAAAGTTTTTAAAATTCTGGAGAAAAAAATACATGTTCAGAAAAAATATAATAATGAACACTATTCACAGAACTTAAAAACATTCTTTTGCATTCTACGAATTCATTAAATCATATAGAGTTATTGAGGATCTTAAAAAATTCGAAAGTTTTTTAATTTTTCAAACTTTCAAACATAATAAAAACTATTGTAATCCTTTCATTCAATTTAGTAATAAATTTATCAAACTCTTTTAAGATTTTATATAATTTTTGAAAACTTTTTGAGTATTTTATAGTGTTATAGACAAAAAACACAATCTTTCACTATTCAAAAAAATAAGGTATGTTAATGAATGTAATTTGCAAAATATATGGACATTCTTTGAAATTCTACTAATTCTTTGAATTTCATGAATTCATTGATAATCTTCCTCATTTTCAATAAGTTTTTGATTTCAGAAATTCGAAAAATTCTCAACAGTATTTAATTTATTTCATACTTCCCAAATTCGACAAGAATTCGTTTCACTCATCTAGATTTCTCGTGATTTTCAGATACACTTTAATTTTTTAGATTTTCATGAAAAGCTGAAAAAACATGATCTATATCTCGAAAAAATACAATTTACAAAATTCATGAAAATTCTACTAATTCTAAAAATTTCATAAAACTATTGGCAATTTTTCATTTATAGTAGTTTTTGATTTTTTGGAATATTCAAAAATTTATAACGTGATTCAAACTATTTCACGTTTTCCCAATTTTCTAAAAATTTTCTCAACTACTTGAGATTTATTACTCTAGTATTTGATGTTTAAAAATTATAACTGAAATAAAAGTCTACATGAACGGTATAGTGCATTCTCATCGCCAATTACCAAAATGTTCGTAAAAATGCGTTCCTTTTTTTTTAGCAACTCTCAAATTTTTCTTTAGGTTTGCCCCCCCCCCCCCATGAAAAATTTCGTTGCGACATCCCTGCATTCTTTGGTATGGAAATTTTCCCACGTTGTATGTAAATTATCCCGTATTGTATGGGGATTTGAGTAATATGGAAAATTTCTTATGCAAGAATGTCACTTTTCTCATACTTTTCCGAAAAATTTTATACAAGAATGAGAAAAATTTTACACATGTACGGGAATCATAGAACAAATTATAGAAAAATTTTGATTCATGAATAGGATAAAAACTTCCCATAATCTACGGCAAGTTTTTTTTTGCACTGTGTATATGAAAAAATATGAGTTTATGAGTTTCACTAGAATGTACAGCCACAACTTCCATATTTTATGCCAATCATTGCAATATGAATATTTTGGGTAATAAAATACTGTACACAGTAAAATTTACTACATACACTTCATTTTGATCCCCCATTACTATACTTTCTAGTTAAAAGTACTAAATTTTTTTCTCAGTGATAGAAATTTTTTCGCCAACACCGCTGAAAAGTATAAATCCAGTTTCGACTCCATCCGAATTGTTAAAATGATGAATCTTCGCCGGGCAAAAAATGAATCGTAATTTTTTCGAAATCATTAGGCTGCTTTTCCCGTGATTACAATGAACATCGCGGCGAACGCGGATCGATTGTCAAGCCGGGATCAGCATGACTCGCGTTTTCGCGAAGAGCTGTTCGCGAACTCTGGACGCACACCCTGAACGTAGCTGACCGTCGACGGACGGCTGACCGCTTTCCTGATTGATGATTGCTACTGGACTCAACGCCGCCATACACACCACACATCCTCCACTACGCTTAAACGCATCCACTCGCGCCTCGCTTCACCCTCTACCATTTTCTCTGCCTATTCATACATATAACTAATGCACCATCGCAATCAGGATTTTCTTTGTTCGATTTATTCATTACACCTTTTTATTAGCGTAAGGGCCAGGAATCGTTAAAAATAAACGAACGCAACATTGAAATATTGCAGGATTCACGAACATTGATAGAACGGTTATGCGTTTCGTACGGTGGCTGTCCAGCTATTTTAACGATGTTTTACGAGTCAATTCGAGGTGCGAGTCGTTGATTTGATTACGTTTTCGAGTTTGACGGAGAAGGGGATAATTGATGGAACGAGAAACGTTTTTTTTCGGATTTTGAATTTCTTCGAAACCTTTTTCTCATGTAAGGTCAGTACTGAAACTTTTTAAAGGTAAAATTGGTATGTAATTCAGGAAGAGATGAAATTTTTACTGAAAAATTCGGACTTTCGAATGATAATATTCTAATGCCTTGATCTGAAGAACTGTTCCATATTTTCTTCAGTGAATTCCATACCTCAAAAATGTGACCGCCACTCAAAACAAATTTTCAAACAAATACAACTCTCAAAATTTCACTCCAATCAACACATGTGCGTTCTGTAAATCCTCTGCAGTCGAAGGGAAAAAAAGTGACTGCAACAATGAAAAGTGCGACGATCGCAGGAAGTTGTAACATTGAATTGCCGATTTCAGAACTTCGGGACATTTCTCTGCGATTCACGTTCGCAACTTGGTATAACGGGCTGCGCTACACGCGTCAGTGTGAATTTTTTGCCGAGTCACTTTTCATCACTTCGATATCGCTCCCCATCTATCGCGGCCTATTCCAAACTCGTTTCCGGCCATCGAACCAATCCCATCGCTATACCTTCTCGTTCGCTGCCAATCAATATGACGCCGTTTTTCTCGTCACTCATCGCACGCTTCGAATCTTCCGTCCAAACAGCCCGCGGAGTTCATATATAACGGCAGCCCTGTATCTACAGTATTCAGTCAATTTTTTTCATGGAAAGAAGTTACGAATACTCAATGAAAAGAAACGCTTGCAGAAAAGTATGAAAATTTTTTAGTGCAGTCTCTGGCCATATTATTGGGCCAAAGCTAAAACTCACTTTTTTGAAATTTCGATAATGAAATTCCCTAATTTTTAGACATGTCTTTAATTAGACATTACTTTAGAGTATGTAAATTATACATAAATTTCCAAGCTTTTCCTCAAAAAATTCTATTCCCTTAATTCACAAACTTGTACAATTAAAAACTGTTTTTGGCCGGAAAAAAAATAAATTCCAAGCTTAGTTATTCGACAAACACCAAATTTTTTCTTCAGCTAATAAAAATCCAGATAAATTACCAAAAGACACGGCAGTTGCGTTATTTAACCCTAAATCGAGAAACCCTCGAACGTGAATGACCTGGAATGGAGAGCGAAGGAGCTCCCTACTTCCTTTCATTGGGGTGCAATATTTCTTTTCACGAGTCCCCGGAGTCTTTATCTAACAAGGAGCAAATCATTTCCCTATTATTTGCTCGCTATCGCGTTCTTGCTCCTCAGCTTTAGCTTTCTCTCGTTCGTTTTGCGCCGCATATTCAGGCTTGAGAGTGGTATATTTTTTGGAGACCATCCAAGCCTTATCCATTGTCGTATTTGGAGACATCGTTTTACTCGCGTTCTGATTTAGAAATGTGATTTCTTTCTAACTACTTATTTCTCCCTGATTTTCGAACTGTTACCTTCATTTTCGTGTTTCATTAGTTTTCTAATTCTTGGAAACTGGTTTTGCATCATGAACATCATGCTGAAAATTCTAAAAAATGAGATATGCCAAAAGAGGAGCATATTATGGCTGCCAGAAAAATTGATTACATGTAAAACACGAATGGAAGGATTTCAGTGGGTTTAGATAAATCAATAGAAGTAATGGTGAAAGAATTTCCATACATGAATTTAACAACATTCAAGTAACTGAAGAATGAAGTAATACTGATTCAGAAAAAAATTCTGTATGAATGAACTTGGGCTACTTATGAGTTTTTAAAGATTGAAAAAGTGATTAATCAATCATAAAATCGCGACATATTAAACCTGCGTCATTATATAAATTTAAAAAAATATATTCAATTCATTTTAGACATATTTACTTCTTTCTTTGTTCATATATCTTGAGAAGCTTCTCATTAAATAGAAGTTGTGTAGCTTTAAGTTAATTGAGAGCCGTTTGGCATTAATAGCGTTACTCAGGAGAACAAACGGTCGGCAAAATGGAAGTCGAGTAGATCAGCCCAAAGGGCTACCCAGTGGTCAGTTTAAACAATTATCACGAGGGCTGTCGCGGGCATGAGTTAACAAGGGTGATAAGTTACGGCTTTGGGGTAGTTTAGGAAGTTCGTTGTGGCCAAGAGCTTCGTAAATTGTAATTCGAAAAGGGTTGCTGCTATGATTGCGAATTCATTCTTCACTCCGTTCGTTGAAAAAAAATTCACTTATCCAATTCACAATAAAAACGCAATTATCTTACCAATTAGAAATTTTCATCAAATTTGGTAAGTCTAAAGAGGAAAATAAAAAATTTCAGGGATTTGAGCCACTCCCGAAATTCAGACAAAATAAATTGTAATTTCAAGCAAAAAAAGAGATATTACAAACAAAATAATGAAAATAAAACTTTTCAAAAATAATAAATATGTTATTCATGAATAATTGAATACGTGAAAATTATCAAGAATGTACTTATAGAGATAAGAACGAATGGTTTTTGCTAACTCAAAAATAGCAATATTCTGGTATTAAGATAATTGTATTCCTGAATAAAATTTTATATATAAATTTTTTATCAAAAAAAAAAAAAAAAAAAATTTCAATTGTTTCGATTTGTTGAGGTATAGATAAAAATTAAAATATACGAAAATGCGAAAAATCTAAAAAATATCGAACCCTCCTACACAAAATTCTATGTATCTACCTAGAAATTCTCAAATACACCAGAAAATCTTTTGAATTATACAAACTTTGAAAAAATACTAAAAGTCATAGAATTCTATAGAACTGTTTTCTGAAAAATCTACACAAATACTTATGTACACTCTATAAAATTTCGAATTCTAAAGCATCAAGTTCTAAAAACGTATGTAGCAGTCTATGATAATACTAGAAATCTATAAAAACACTAGAAAATATGACAAAGTAAAAATGCAAAAATTTAAATAATTAATCATGAAACAAAAAATTGCAACAAATTCAATTTTCCCAAAAATCTATGAAATTACTGAAAATTGATCGAAATTCCAACTCAAGTACATATAATTCTAGAAATCTATCAATATATCAATCTACAAAAATACTCCAAATCTATAAAAATACAATAGAATTCTCAAAAGTTGCATAAATACCTAAAAAAGTAAGAAACACTAGAAATTTATTAATTCTAAGAAACCATGTAGATATCATTATCTTCAAAATTTGAAAAACTGAATCCTAGGACATACGATCCTAAAGTCCATATGTAGAGATACAGGGTGTCCCAAAGTCCGCGATAAAAAAAATCCTGAATTCCTTTTTCAATTTCGAGTCGAAAAGTCCTTTACCACTTTTTCCAAAACTCAAAAACAAACAAGTTATTCAAGTTTGAAATTTAAACAATAGACGCGCTCTTACGAGAAGTGGGGATAAAAACGACGGACCAAACTTTATCCAAATTTTTTTCATATTTTTCTGAGTCGAAAAGTCCTTTGCCACTTTTT
>JAPYZL010022053.1:0-13365 GCA_030522825.1 Platygaster orseoliae
CTGTATTTTTTGATAACTATTGCAAGTGACCGCTTTTTGTATTATGCGATATGCAGTAAGTCATGTTTCTAAAAAATGCGTAAAAATACTATGGTGCAACACCACACAAGCGACGGCCGGCCCTTTACATTTGCAATGTATGTTTGGGGGGGGGGGGCACCAGGGCTCACAAAAAAACAAATCAGTTATACTTCGGAACATCCACTAAGCTAGCCTTGAAAATAAATTATATTGACGGAAAATGTCAACATTGCCAAATCTTGGGCGAAATGAAACTAGTATTAGATAGCAATCTACAGAAATACTAAAAAATGCTAGGAAGTCTGATATAAAAAAAAAAAAAAATACGAAAATACAAAACATTTAATAAATACTAAAATTAGACGTGGATGTAATTTTTCCGAAAATCTTTAAAAATACTTAAATTTATCGGAAGTTAAATTAGCAAGTACATCGAGTTCTGAAAATCCAATAATTTTCAAAAACAATAGTGATTTCATTTTTCGAACATTAAAGAAACGTTGTATTTCACAGCTGTAAGTAGTTATAAATATCCATATAGAAATCTATAAAAATACCTGGAAAAACACATATTTTTGTTTACACAATAAATCCTAATTTTTTTCTGTGTACTTTAAGGCACACAATGAATATTCATTTATAAAAAGTGCAAGGAAAAATTGAAGAACGGATTTCCAACAAAAAAGCCTTGATTATCAATTGTTTCTATATTTTCAGTTTATTTGATTTCATTCAATATTGAAAAAAATAAAAATGGATTTTCTGGCGTATAGGAACAGGAAAAATTTGTAAAATTATGATGTGAACTAACAAAAACTGCTGAAACGTTCCAAGTAACGTAAATTTAAAAATTTAGTTCAACGCGAATCATCTGAATTTTCAAATTTTCACAAATTTACGATTTTACTACAATTTTCATATTTTTTATTTATGTAAATTTATAAAAAAGATGCAAAATTTATATAATTTTCCAATTCACTGGACTGGAAATTTTCTTGACTTAAAATTTTCAAATGATTATAGGCATTTTTAAAAATGCTTAGGGGCGCGAAATTCCTACACCCAGCCCTGATCGTAGTTCGTACGGGAAAGATTTTACCGCGTCCTCGTGATGTATACTGTAATCGCGGTTACCTTGGAATAAAAATTGACATTTTTTTTGTAAAATAATTTCAAGTCGTTTTTTGCAAACTTTAAATTTCAAATATACTTGGGTGCAATCATTTTGAACACGTACTCTGTGATTTGATTTGAATTTTAGCGCGTATTCGATTCAATTGTGATCGATCACAAAATCATACAAGCATTCATAAAGCAGTCAAAATCTAACCTCAAATAATTGTATCATTTTTAATCATTTTCGTTGATTTTCGTATCATTTTATGCCGGTCAATACGTGAAATTTGAGAGATAGTAAACAAAAACACCTTTCCAAAAGTCTTTAAATTCGATGAAAATGCAGTGCTTATGCAAAAATGCGAAAAACTTGCTGCCGTCAATTCGGTTGCACCAAGTGATAGTTACGAAAAATATCAGAAGTGCGAATCACATTTTAAATTGTCGAGGAATTGCCTCTTCTTCGATTAATAGGCGATTTGATTCTGTTGACTTTCCACATCGAGGATTTTCACCATATTTCACGACACAACAGCGAGGATTTTGCTCGAAAATTCCTCCTGACGAAGGATTCAGGTATACAAATTTCTGTATTTATTTTGGATGATGTAAATTTACAAAATTTTAAATCAACGACAAAAATTGTTTATTATTATAGTTATCAAATTATATAATTTCGTTTGATGTTAAAAACTTTCAGTTTTTAAAGTATGAGAATACTATTTATTCGATTTTGGGTAATGATAATCGAGTAATGTGATGTTGATTTTCAAATTATTGTATAATTTATAATTTATTTCACATTGTTGGTTACTGTCTATGAAGTTTGCAATTTTTATTGGTCGAAAAATATTGAAAATGATAAAAAAGTAATAAAAGTATAATTTTTAAAATTATAAAAAAGTAATGAATAATAAATAAAAAAGTAATGAAAGTATAATTTTTAATGAATTTTAATAAAATAAACTTAAAATATCTATTTTCGTGCCTCAGCGCAAAAAGTTGATTCTAGCGAAGATTAAATTGATGATTTCTCATAGGTGCAAATATAATTTTTCATGTTGAAGGCTTTAAAATTGTGATTTAGCATTACGCACATGCACGAAAAACACGAGTTTAGCGCTTGAAACATAGAAAAAATAATGTACCACGAATATTAATGTTTCAAATTTTTTTAAAGTATTTATACCAAAATTCATTAGGTATATATTTTATTATTATATTAAATTATTATTTATATATAAATAAACTATTTATAATATAATTATTCATTTTATAGTATAAACGCAATTATATATAATATATAATATCATTTATAAAATATATAACATAAATTATTATATATTGAAATACATTATATTACTTTATTATTATATTATATTTTCCTTTGAGTTTCAGTTGTCAAGTTGTAAAAAATTCTTGACATACTTGATACAAATTTGTTTTTTTTTTACATTGCTATGTACTAATTTTTCTTTATAATTTGTTAATTAAGATGAAAATTGTCTAATTTTTATAATTTTTTTTTCGATTGTATGTAATGTTTCATCATAACAAAAAATAATTCTAAATTTCATTTATTGAAACAAATTTTTTTTTTTCTAAAATGACAAGTTCTTCAAATAAACAAAATTCAGTTTTAATCTCTATTTGCCACAACTCGTTCAAAAACACAATTTTTAGTAATAAGTTTTATTGTAACAGTTTTTTTTAATCATTTTTTTCCTGGAATTCAATAATTTCAGTTGAAATAGTACGATTATGAAATTTTTTGTAAATGTTCATCAGCAATGTTTCCCTTTCAAAGAAAACTGAATTGAAGAGTCTGAAAAATTTTTAATATTTCTTTTTTTAAGCATGAAAAAAAATAAATAAATGAAAAATTTCAATTTTTTGAGTTTTATAAATTATTTTTTATAAAAAATTTTTTATCTATCACTAATATAATATTTAATAATTTTTTTCAATGTTTGTATGCGCGGTTAAAAGCAAAAGATCCACAAAAACATAACATTTTGAAGAAACATAACTACAAATTCAGCATAAAAATAAAATTTGATTACAATCATTTTTATTGAAAATATAATTTCATTATTTTTTTTTTTATAATATAATATTCAGTAATTATCATAATTATATTATTTTATATAAATTTATTATATGTTTATAAAATAATAAAATACAAGATAATTAGTAAATTAATCATAAATGGAATAATTAACAGTTAATATATTTTCTTTTATTTATCAGTATTTATTTCATTTTTATTCATTAGTTATTTATTATTTTAATGTATTTATTTTATATTATTCAAATTTGATAAAATTTGATACAATTGCAATTTTGGCTTTCAAAATTCATTCTTTCATATTTTAATTAACAAAATATTTGTTTTGTAAATACTCGTGTAAAACACACTTAATTATTTAACTTCAGAATAAAAATTTTTTTTTTCAACATCATTAAAGAAAGTCTAAAAATTTATTCAGCTTTGAAATTTTTTCCTATGAAAGTATATTCTTTTTGATAAACTCAAACAGAAATTTTCGCGTTTAACATATCCATGTAAAATTCTAGAATATCTAGAAAATAAAACATATATAACACATTTACTTCAAAATTTTGTGGTTCCCAAACAATTTGAGCTCATCGAGACAAACATTAAATGTTTTTTTTCACTAATTTGTTATTTAAAAACATATTGAGGAAAAAAAAACTTATGCAATATAAAAATTTTCCAACTTTTTTTTTACGAAAATCACTACTATATTAAAATAAAAAAAATAAAAAAATGAACTTAAAGTTTTCGTCTTTTAAAATGAAACTTGATCTGAAAAATGAAGAAAAATTATGACAATCAAAAATCTGAATGCTTAGTTGTTAAATAATAGTGGAAAATTAATGTGTGGAAGTTCAGGATAATTAACTTTTCAGACAATATTTCTGATATTCCCTACAATGAAATAATTGTTATAAAATAATTATTTATTTTAAAAAAATACCTAATCTGGATTACTTGCAAGATTTGAGATAAAATGACCTATAATATTGAAATATTTACCATAATTAATTTTATAAGTTCTACATCACAAAAATAAAAATATTTTTGAATGTTGCAATATTCATTATGTACTTGAAGTTCCATACGTTTAAAATTAAACGAAAAAGTAAAATATATCAGTTTTCATGAAAAAAAAAACTTTCCTGCTTCTCTCTTGGACTTTTTAATAAAAACAGCAAACTTTATAGTAACCAAAAAAATATTGAACACAATCTTCTCCATGACAAGAAATCACGAATTTATAAATTTTTTCTTTTCATTTAATTTTAAACGTTTTCAACTTCAGGTACATTATTCATTTGTTCATTAAAAAATTTTGAATCCATGATTTTAAAATTTAAAAAATCAAATTTCCTCATTGCATGTGAATTTTTGAGCATGGTTTTCAAATTCATAATTTTTATAAATTCTAATATTCCTAAAATTGAGAGGTTCAAAAATTAGGCTTTTGAACTTGATGGAAAAAACTCAACATTAAAGTAAAGATATTTTCACATAGAGGAATTGTTAAAAAATAATTTTTTTATGATGAAAATATTATTCAAATTTTGCAGTGCGAGTGAAGACGAGTTTGAAAATGAAGAGACAACAGAAACTTCCGCGACACTCCCAGCAACGGTGATAGTGCCAGAAGTTTGGCCTCACGTCCCAGTGATAGCAATAAACCGAAACCCCGTTTTTCCCAGATTTATAAAACTCCTCGAGATCACCGACCCAGTTCTCAAAGACTTGATCCGAAGAAAAGTGAAACTCAATCAGCCTTACGTCGGAATATTTTTGAAAAAAAATGAAGAGTACGCCATGTTTCACTAATTTTTTTTCAAAATACGCTTCACCAAAAGACAAATTTTATCTGGAAACTCATAAATAAATTTCTTTAGGAACGAAAATGAAGTTGTTAAAAGCGTCGACGACGTTTACTCCATCGGAACATTCGCCCAAATACACGAAGTGCAAGATTTGGGTGACAGATTGCGAATCGTGGTCATGGCTCATCGTCGAATAAAATTAGTCTCCCAATTGCTCGAGGACATACCCCAAAAACCTCATGGTAAATTCATCCCTTGGAATTTTTCCACATTCTGAAGTCGAATTTTATTTTCAATAATGTTATGCAGAAATGAAACTGACGTTTCCTATACTAAACACAACAATTAACGTCCCTGTAGAAGATGCTGGAAAAAAGGGACGCAGGTCGGCGTATATGCGTAGGAAATTAGAAAGCAAAAATTCCCCACTGGCAGAAAAATTGGAGAAAATTGTGCAGAGTGAGCTAAATTCAAAGGAAACAGACAAAGCAGAAAATGTGAATAAGGAATCAGAGTCTAGGACGACAACAACTAGTTCTACGGGTCCACAGCCACTTTTAATGGCCGAGGTTGTGAATGTCACGCATGACATGTTTAGGCAAACTGAGGAAATGAAGGTAAAAAGGATGGAATATTTTTCTATGTAATAAAAAAACTTCTCGTCACCTCCCCCCCTCCCTCCCGCTGTGGCAGCAACTTCCTTAAATTTATATTATTTTTCTGTCAATTTCCGTTATTTCCCGTCAATTCTCATTGCAACAATATTACATGAACAATATAAACATAATAAAATGAAAACAACAAACACCAGTTCCTTTTATTTCCCGTCATTTTCGTTATTTCCCCTCAATTTCCATTACAAAAATATTGCATAAACAATAAACATTGTGAAAATAATGTTAACTGTTAGTTTATTCTCGTCAATTCCCCTTATTTTCCACCCATTTATTTCTAGTATTTTTAGTATTATTTAAATTTAATAAGATTTCTTAGGTTCTTTATAAGTATCTAGTATTTTTAGAATTTTCAATATAGATTTTTAGGATTTGATACTCTATATTGAAAATTCTGAAAATACTATAAATCAATAAAACGATAAAAATTTATTGAGATATTATTTCTTTCAATAACTAAAATGTTTTTCAGTATTTTCTTAATTTCTAGTATATTCAGTATTATTTTAATTTAGTAAGATTTTTCAGGTTTTTTATAAGTATCTATTATTTTTAGAATTTCCAATACAGATTTTCAGGATTTGATACTCTATATTGCAAATTCTGAAAATACTATAAATCAATAAAACTACAAAAATTTATTAAGAAATTATTTCTTTCAATAATTAAAACGTTTTTCAATATTTTCTCGATTTCTAGTATTTTCAGTATTATTTAAATTTAAAAAGGTTTTTCAGGTTCTTTATAAGTATTTATTATTTTTGGAATTTTCAATATTGATTTTCAGGATTTGATACTCTATATTGAAAATTCTGAAAATACTATAAATCAATAAAACGATAGAAATTGAATGAAATAATATTTTTTTCAATAACTATAACGTTTTTCAATATTTTCTTGATTTCTAGTATTTTCAGTATTATTTAAATTTAAAAAGATTTTTCAGGTTCTTTATAAGTATCTATTATTTTTAGAATATCCAATATTGATTTTCAGGATTTGATACTCTAGAATATTAAATTTAAAAGATTTTTAATGTTTGAATACATTTTTCAGAGTTTCTCTCACATTTATAAAACTTGTAGTTCACTTTATAGTTTTTTAATATTAATGAACTTAATTGAATTTTCTAGTATTTTGATCATTTTGATAACTTACTTTGTAGATTTTTCGAATTCGATGCCCTAAATTTCAAAGTTTCATAGATTTTCAGTACTTCAAACGATTTTTCAGAGTTCAATTTTACATAGATTTCTTGTGTTTCGAAAAACTCATTTTATTTCAGTATGTTTTGTATTTTTTAAATATTTATGAAATTAAAATGACTTTCTGATATTTTAATGGATTCTTACATACATTTTTAGAATAAGATCTTGAATTGAAGCTTTTATAGATTTTAGAGAAGTAAATGAATTATTGAGAAAATTTTATCTTCATGTTCTTCATACATTTTCGTGTATTTATTGATTTGTTGATGTGCCTGAAGTTCCAAACGTTTATGAAATAAACAAAAACGAAAACAAATTTATTTTTCATTTCCACTCATGATTAATTAAAAATACATTAAAAATATGAACATTATAAAATTAAAATAAGAAACATTGATTTCTTTTATTTTCCGTCATTTTCGTTATTTCTCCTCAATTTCCATTACAAAAATATTGCATAAACAGTAAACGTTGTAAAAATAATGTTAATTATTAGTTTATTCCCGTTAGTCAATTCCCGTCAATTCCCGTTAATTCCCGTCAATTTCCGTCATTTCTGGTTAATTTCCGTCATTTCCTGTCAATTTCAGTTTTTTTCCCGTCAATTCTCATAAAAATATTACATAAACAATATAATCATTATAAAATTAAAATAACAAACATCAATTCCTTTTATTTCCCATCATTTTCTGTCAATTTTCGTATTTACTCTCAATTCCCATTATAAAAATATTGCATAAACAATAATCATCGTGAAAATAATGTTAACTGTTACTTTTATTATGTATACATAAAAAAATGTTATTTGTTGTTATTTATATTATATATAAACCATGTATATCCTACTTATTAGCATGGTCAATTAAGTTTATAACGTTGAAAAATCACACGAAAAATTTTTTCTGAGATTTACTATGAATGATTTAAAAATTCAAAAAAGCGAATTAAAATAAAATAATTCCTAAAATTCCCTTAAAAAACCCTAAAAATGGTTGACAACAAAAATTCATTAAATCATCGACGATGAAATTCGTCGTTTTAAAAATAGGTCGAACTTTTAAGATTCTTGTGAAAAAAACTTTTCGTATAACATTTTTCTTTATGTAGAAATGTTTATAAAAAATTGTTTTCATAAAAATTCCAGTTCATTAAATGTGTACAAGATCTAAATATTTTTTTTTCAAAAAATTTGGAATTTCTTTTATAAGTGTCACTGGTTTCCATAAGAAAATTTTTTTCTTATTAGAATTTGTTAAGGTCGATTTTATAAGAAATAGAATTCTATTAAGAAATTTCTAATTGTTATAAGAATTTCGCCATTTCTTATAAGAATCAAAATCACTAGTGTCTAAATATGTTTAGAAAATTTCTTGTTAGGGGTTTCGTCAAATTTGTTTTTTCAAGGTTTTACATTATTTTTGGTAAATATCAGAAAAAAATTTTCGTGTAATTTGTCAAAGTTGTAAACTTTATGAACATCTTATTAGTTGGTTTTTATTTGAATTTCAAAATAAAATTTTTAATAATCTGACTTTATTTATAATTTAATTTGTTTAACTTAAAAAAAATACATCTAATACTTAACCTGCCATATCGTAAACGAACTTTCTATATACTTTACTTTACTTTTCTTTTACTTTTTTTATTAATTTTAAATAAATTATCTATTAAATTTTCTTACGTACATTTAAAATTTATTTATTTATTCTTTCAAAACTTCCTTGCCCTACAATAATTCTCCAGATTGATTTTTTCTTCCAAAACTTAAATTTTCGTTATTTCCCCTCCATTTCCATTATAAAAATATTAAATAAACAATAAGCATTGTGAAAACGTTTACGATTAGTTTTATTATGTAAACATAAAAAAATGTTATTTGTTGTTATTTATATTATATGTAGACTATGTATATCCTACTTATTAGCTGGTTTTTATCTGAATTACAAAATAGTATTTTTCAATAATCTTACTTTATTTATAATCTAATTTGTTTAACTTAAAAAAAACATCTAATACTTTACCTTCTATACCTTAAATGAACTTTCTATATACTTTACTTTTCTTTTACTTTTTATTAACTTGAAATAAATTATCTCTAAAATTTCCGTATATATATTTAAAACAAATTTATTTATTTTTTCAAAACTTCTCCGCCCTGCAATAATTCTCCAGATTCATTTTTTCTTCCAAGACTTCAATTTTTGTTATGTCCCCTCAATTTCCATTATAAAAATATTTCATAAACAATAAACATTGTGAAAATAATGTTAACTGTTAGTTTCATTATGTATATGTAAAAAAAATGTTATTTGTTGTTATTTATATTATACCTACATAAACTATGTATATTCTACTTATTAGCTGGTTTTTATCTGAATTTCCAAATATAATTTTTTAATGTGCCTGAAGTTTCAAACGTTTAAGAAATAAAGGAATATGATAAAAAATTTATTTTTAAACTCTGCCCATGAAAAAAGTAAAAAATTGTTAGTAACTTTGAATAATATTTGTTTAATTTCGATAATAATTTATTACTCATACTGTGAAAGGTGATTAAAACAATGTTTTTGCAATTTCGTTTATTTTTACACGTTTCGAACTTCAGAAACATATTTTTCAATAATCTTACTTGATTTTTAATCTAATTTGTTTTACTTTAAAAAAATACATCTACTACTTAACATCTCATACCTTAAATGAACTTTCCATATACTTTACTTTTCTTTTCCTTTTTATTTACTTTAAATAAATTATCTATATAATTTCCTTATATACATTTAAAATAAATTTATTTATTCTTTCAAAACTTCTCCGCTCTACAATAATTCATCCAGATTCATTTTTTCTTCCAAAACTTCAATTTTTTTCTCTTTTTGTACAGTGATCTTGAATATTCCATCTTCTGATTTTTTCAAAACAAAAATTTTTTATTAATTTTGATGTTGAAATTACAAAAAAATGTATATTCATATAACAAATTAATACCATCATTTTTTGGAATTTCGCCAATCAGTTTTATCTTTTTTTTTCTTGGATGTTTAGTGTTTTCATTTAAATTCTTTGTTTTAACCAAAATTTTGAATTGACTATCTGTTACTGAACTCAAACATAAATTTCATTTTTTTTTTCTTCTTTTCCAAGTTTACAACAAATTATTTCTCTACTTCTAAAAAAACACAATTTATCGATATTTTTCACTAATTTTTATGGAAACATTTATGATAATTATTATTAAACATTTATGTGTACATAGATGGAAATCATTCACATCATAAATCTGGCCAAAAAAAAAAAGAAACTGAAACTGAGTGGTGGTTTTTCTTGTCTTTATAAATAAAATAAATTCGATATTTATTTTAATCATTATACATTTTATAATCGACACCTTTTTTTTCAAGGCCCTCACTCAAGAATTGATCAAAACAATTCGTGACATAATAGGAATGAATCCTATCTACCGAGAAACCTTGACACAAATGTTGCACCAAGGTCAAAGAGTAGTTGACAATCCAGTTTATCTCAGCGATTTGGGCGCAGCTTTGACCAGTGCAAATACTCAGGAACTTCAACAAGTTATGGAAGAAACAGACGTGAGTATAATAAAAAAAAACTGATCTCAAAATCTCAAAAATAAAAATGGTAATGAATAAAAAAAAAATTTTTTTTTTGCAGATCGCAAAAAGGTTGCGACTTACCTTGGCTCTTTTGAAAAAAGAATACGAACTGAGTAAACTGCAGCAAAAAATCGGCAAGGAAGTCGAGGACAAAGTGAAACAACACCATAGAAAGTACATACTTAATGAGCAACTGAAGGTGATAAAAAAGGAACTGGGTATACAAAAAGACGACAGCGATGCTATCGAAGAAAAATACCGAGAGAGAATTAAGGACAAGATCGTGCCCAAGGCTGTGATGGACGTTGTGGAGGAAGAACTGCAAAAATTAGGGTTCCTGGAAAGCCACAGCAGCGAGTTCAAGTAAATATCTTCTATAAAATTATTTAATGTTAATGAAAATCCAATATTTTCAGTTTCATATGTATTTTATTTTATGCAGGGGTGTTGTTGGAATTGTACATTGAGGGGAAATATATGTTTATTTTAATGCAACAAAAATATTTATCCTAGCATGAAATCTTAGAAATCGATTTGCAATAATAATAATAATAATAATAATAATAATAATAATAATAATAATAATAATAATAATAATAATAATATTGTGACGTTCTGTGACATGGGGGGAGGGGGGGTCTATACTCATTGTGACATCACACATTTTTCTTTAAAAAGTAGTTTTTTCATACCTGATCAATTTTTTTTCGAATTTCGCCATATCACAATAACTTATATTCACAATTTGCTAAAAATCGGATATTTGGACGTGAATTTTTAGCGAACTGTGAATAAAATATCGTATTGCGAGTTTTGGAAATTGCTTCTTTAAACTCGCAATAATATACTATTTTTGTTACATGTAAAATGTTTCTGCATTTTTAGAGAATAAGAGTGTGCAGGGAATGCATGTTATTGAAAACATTCTTTCTTTGGAATACTCTTCTTCTTCTCAATGGAATACTCAGATGGCACAGTAACCCCATTAGCCTAAATAGGTTCTATAAACGTTTTTTGGCTAATAGGGTAAGCTTGAACAAACTTTCAAGTGAAACGTTTCAACCTTTCACATGAAAGTTTGTTGAAAGCTTACTGAAGCTTACTGTGTCATGCGGTCAGTCATAACTAAGAATGTAAAAAAAATTTTTATTTATTTTACAATAACTTCAATTCTCACTCTTATAATTTAAACGGTATTGTCGATATACCAGATAATATTATTGAAAACTTGGGAAATTATATTTCAATCAATCATTGCATACACTTCCATATGATACACTTAAGGGGTTATGTACCTTTTTCTCTAGAGAATTACAGGATTTTTATTTACTTTTCTTAAATCACGTGACCTTAGTTTTATTGAAACGCGATATCAAATTGCATAAACTATGTCTCTCGTTGTGTTTTTGTATAAAATTTCGAGTGGAAATTTGAAAAATTCTGGAAAGTACACTCCTTGCCGCAGAATTCCTTTAAAAAAAATGCTTTCGCGTTAAGCACGATATCTCGCTAACTACTACATCGATGAATTTGAAATTCGGAAGAGTTGTTCGTACTTATAATAGCTAATTTATGAACGAAGGAATTTTTTGTTAGACACATCCATCTTGCATCTATTTTTTTCAAGTGGAAAACTCAATTTCTCGACTTTAAAAAATCGACTTTTTTGGAAAAAATATCTCTGTAACTGTAAAGAATTTTTTTTTATAGACTCCTTCGTTCACGAACTAGCTATTGTAAGTACAAACCTCTCTAAATTTCAAATTAATCAATGTAGTAGTTAGAGAGATATCGTGCTCACCGCAATGGAATTTTTCAAAAGAAGTTCTGCGGCAAGGAATATACCTTCCCAGTTTTCCGAATTTTCACTCGAAACTTTATACAAAAACTTACTTATGAAACTTTTTATTGTATTTGAATAGAACTATGATAACATGATTAAAAAAGTAAATATAGAAGTGTTTTCCTATAGAAGAAGGTATACAACCCTTTAAAGGTTAGAGGACAATATTACGAGAAAAAAAAGGTAGACCATAAGGCTGATTTCGCGGAAATTACTGATATGGTGCTCATGGCAAAAAGCACTGACGGAGCACTTGCGAGTGAGCGAGATGGCAAGACATATAAATAAGTAGCAATTTTTTATAATCGAATTGTTATTAATAGAACTTTTGTACACAATTTGCCGTGTTCCCGGCCAAGTGTTAACAAGATTCTGGTTTATGATCTTGCTTAAGGTGTTATATACCATTCTTTATAGGAAAATACAAGGATTTTATTTATTTTTTTTAATCATGTTACCATAGTTTTATTCAAATGCAATAAAAAGTTTTATAAAGTACATTTTTGATAAGCTTTTGTATAACATTTCGAGTGAAAATTCAAAAAGTTTGAGAAAGTACAATCCTTGCCGCAGAACTTCTTTTATAAAAATGCCATCTCGGTGAGCACGATATTTCGCTAACCACTACATCGGTCAATTTGAAATTTGGAGAAGTTGTTTATACTTACAATAGCTAGAGCCTGAACGAAGGGTTTTGCAAACAAAAATTTTTTACAGTTACAGTAATATTTTTTCTAAAAAAGTTGATTCTATAAATTCGAAAAATTGAGTATTTCGCCTGAAAAAAATAAATAGATATGTCTAAAAAAAAATTCCTTCGTCCAAGTTATAGCTATTTTAAGTACAAACAACTGCTCTAAATTTCAAATTGATTGATGCAGTGGTTAGCGAGATATCGTGCTCACCACGAAAGCATTTTTTTTAACCCTCATCGTACAATCCTCAAAAAACTTACGTAGCGTACATATGGGGTTAGGCGCACCCCACTAAACTTTGATTGCATATATCTATTGGTCATA
>JAPYZL010022064.1:0-11408 GCA_030522825.1 Platygaster orseoliae
GGAACATTTTTCCAAGAGTGAAATTCAACTAAATTAGGTTCATTATTTAAACAATTGCCCTGCACACCATCTAAAAATCAACCAATTTCCGTTTTTTTGGACATAAAATTTTTTTTAGACTTTGGACAAACTTTTTCCGCCCGGCACTTATTCAAATTCAAAAATGACGTTTTTTTGAATCACCCTAATATACAATTGCAAGTTTTGTAGTGGCTTTCTAGATTTCTTTCTAGATAGTACTTTTTGCAGATCAAGCTTAGTAGAAATTTCGTTCTAAAAGGGTGAAGTTCTCTTCGTCAGTGACTAAAGCATTATTCACATAATAACTTGAATTTCGATTTACCGTTTGATAAGAAACTAAATAGAATGAGTACATGAATTGCAGATTCAGAAAATCTCGAATAGCAAAAAAAACTACAGAAATTTTATTTTCATTAATGTTTATCATAACCTGAGTTAGATATTCCTTTACCTTTGTAAGGTAATGAGTAGTTTCTGTAATAATAAGTAATTGCAATCGTTTATAGTCAGCGCCTACGTACGAATAAGTTGCTAATAGTGGTTAATTTTAAGATAAATTCCACGAGGCATCTTATTTCAAAAAAGAAAATCCGGGTTAGGGTGAAAAAGTGCATGACACGTGTTGGTCTGCGCACTTTCTTCCTCCCCTTAATCTTTCTCGTCGTACTTAAATCTCTTGCATTTCCCAGCTGCGCGGGCCTCGTCAAAGTGACGCCGAGCGACCACCCTCGGGGAGACTTTGCATCAGTAGACGAAGATTCTCTATGTTAAATGCAAGGCAATTACTTTCCAGTCCAAAGAAATTATTTCGTGATACTTCAACTTATTTTCCCATCCTTTTCTCATTTCAATCTCAATCTGGAATAATTGAATCGTAACTTACTCTGATTCTAAAATAGTTTGGAACACTGTTTGACTGAAGATTTGTTTTTTTTACAATTTTTTTTATACAATTGTATTGTTTTATATTTTATATATATATATATTTTTTTGTAGTTTTTTATAAATTGTATAAAAATAAGTTACAATTTGTTTTTATACAATTCACAATATTATTGTAACTGATAGTAATGAATTTACAATTAACCTACAATGTAACAATACAAGTATAAAACACCCTAAAGTCTCTTTATATTTTAAATAAAACACATCTTGGACATTTACGAATATCCTTATTTAGAAAAAAACACTCATATAAGTGTCTAAGACATTTAAAATGTCTTAGAAATCCTAAAAGGTCTTCAAATTCAGAATGAGGAACTTTCTAAAATGTCTTAGACGTTCTAAAGTGTCTTGTTAATTTAAAAGAGTCTTAGAATTCCGAATAAAAAACATTGAAGTGTCTTAGAATATCCAATAAGACACTTTAAGGAGTGTCTAAGATATTTGAGAGAGTCCGAGACACTCCAAGGTGTCTTAAAATTTCAAATAAGACTTCCTAAGAAGTGTCTTGAACATTTGAGAGTGTCTAAGAATTTTGAAAGAGCTACTTCAAAGGGTTTTCAAATTTTAAATGAGGCACTTTCTAAAATGTCAAAGAGACTTCGAAAAATGTCTTCGTAGCTCTAATAAGACACACCAACAAGTGTCTTAAAAATTAAAAGAAGACACTTTGATGAGTGTTTTGGATACTAGAAAGTGTATAAGAACTCCGAATGAGACACTCCAAAGTGTCTTAGAATTTCAAATAAGACATCTTGAGAAGTGCTTTAGACGTTTCTGAATATCTTGAAAGTTTGAAAAAGACTCTTGAAGAGTGTCTTGAAATTCTGAAAAAAATACTACAAAAAGTCCTGAAATTTCGAATAAGGCACTTTCTAAAGTGTCTTAGACGTTTGAAAGTGTCTGAAAATACAAATAAATCACCTTTAAAAGTTTATTGGAAATTTAAAGGTTCCTTTTGATTCCGAATAAGACACATTAAAGTGTCTTTGAAATTTGAATAAGACACTTGAAGGAGTGTCTTGGAGATTCGAGAGTGTCTAAGAATTTCGAAAAAGATATTTCAACGTGTCTTAAAATTTCAAGTAAGACATTTTAAGAAGTGTTGGGGACAACATTTCTAAATATATTGCACCTTTGGAAAAGACACTTTGTGACAAAGTGTCTGAGACGTTTGAAAGTGTTTTGGAATTTCGATAAAGATACTTCATGAGGTTTTCAAATTTCAAATAAGGCTCTTTCTGAAGTGTGTGCAAATTTTGAATCAGACACTTCAAGAAGGGTCTTAGAAATTCAAAATTATAACAGAATTTCAATAAAATATCCCAAGTAGTGTCTTGGACATTTGAAAGTGTCTCAATATTCAGTATATTCAAGTGTCTCAGAGTTTTAAATAAGACACTTCAGCAAGTGTCTTGGATATAAGAGAATGTTTAAGAATTCGGAATAAGACACTTGAAAGTGTCTTAGAATTTAAAATATGACATCTTGGGAAGTGTCTTAGACATTTTTAAATATCTTAAAACTTTAAAAGAGCCGAAATTCATTGGGTTGGGGGAGGGGGGAACTATGAAGGTAAGGGTCTTATTTTCCGGAGTGGAACACATCCAAAGTAGGTGTAGTTACACCACTTGTTATATTCGCCAAAAATTCAATGACGAATTGTAGCCCTTCCCAAAGTCAAATCCTAGAACCGCCACTAACTGTATACAGAGTGAAGTGATTCAGAGAAAAAGCGCGACGCGTATTATTGGTGACTTTATTTCGGTATTTCGTAACAAGGATGTCATGGGGCCTTCTGCCCGACCCTTTCGATCCGCTGAATAATCACGACCATTAAACACCCTGTCTTCGTGGTCGCGCGAGGCGCGTCTTTTTTCGCATCTCCGTGGGGTGCGCCACCCGAGCTTTCGAGAAATACCCGCGATGATGGAGAGGACCGGATTCCTAGCGTGACCGCTACAACAGTGAAAGCGTGCTTTGCGAAACAGGACCACGTTCAGGAAATGACGGAAATTTTTTTTCAGAAGTGAATTTTCGCAGAGACAGTTTGACTTATATTTGCATCTTGTTTTGTCTCTGATTTTCAAGGATTGAAGAGGCAAACGTAGATTATAAAAAACCAAAACGGTGTTTACAAGGTTTTGAATGTTATTTCAGCATAATCAAGTTACATTATGACGATAATTTACTTCAAATAATGAGTAGTGAATAAGAATATGAAATATGTCTCTTCTTAAAGGATAAAAGTATGAGAAACTTGAAAATCAATCGATATTTTTTTATCTCAGTTAACTTTAAATAATTTATTGAGCTTCTTAAATCATGGAAGTAGATCGATAAAGTTGAAGTGTTTGGAAATCGTGCAAAGAATAGGTATTTTATGCCCTGAAAAAGTATTTTACGCACTTCTAACCTCAAAGTTTTACGTTTGGACGGGCTTTGAGACTAGAATTGCATAAAATATTGTATGCAACTTAGTGCAAGGGTCGAATTTGGCGAAGACGAGGGTTCAGACCCGAGGCGAAGCCGAGGGTTTGAATCGTCTTCGCCAAATTCAACCCTTGCACTACGTTACATAATGTACTATACTTACCGTTAGAAAACGTTTCTGATCTTGTGTGGCTTTATATAGTATGAAACATTTCATAGGTCTGAACTTTTTAAAAAATTTTCCTAATTTTTACGATATCATGAAAAGAATTTTTCCACAACGAGGCTGATATTTTATCAACATTGCAAATTCGAGAACAATTTTTTTCCGAATAAAAACATTGTCACAACCTCTTGAATCTTTTATGATATTTATTTTAAAATTTCTTCCTGCTACTTTTAAAACATGATTTTCTATCCATGTATAAGATAATTCAAAACTTACCTGGCCCAGAACAACTTTTTATCCGTAAAAAAATTGTTCGTGAATTCGTTTAAGCTACACAGTGCTTTTCTTCAAGGTTTCTGAAAATTTACGGAAAATCCTGGAAAATTACGAAATCACCATTTTTCCGAAACAACGTGAACGGTTTTAATCTTCAAGATTACGTTACATTATTATAAAATCCGTAAGATCTCATCGATTTATGCTAATCACCTGTCGAATTCCCATACAATCCAAACAAAAAAACAAATTATCTAGAGACAATATACAAAAAAAAAATAAAATAAAATAAAAACTGCAGTTACCGCTCTTCGAAATTCAACAATCAGCGCCACACGCGGTAGCGTCCATGAACTAACCATCTCCCATACGGCACGCTCTGGCTCTTTGAATTCAACCATCACCAACTACGTCGATTTCGAGTTTTAAGATAAATCTCGTTTTTGATTTACGACGATTATTTTTTGATATCATATTTTAGAATCATGTATGTTTTCAAAATTCCACGTTGATTTCAAGACCACTCTAATTCTGCACCGGTTACTTTAACACAAATACTACAAGCACGTTCTGCAGAATGAGCGGAGATTATTGAAAACTTACGGTTATTATTATTCTTCTAGAAATTCAAGTAATTTTTCAGCGTTAGTTAGGTACAAAGTAATCAATTCTGTCTATCTTAATCCAAGTCTATCTTAATCCAAGACTCTCACTCCGAAACAAAAAAAAATACACCTAGACTTGAATTCACAAAAAATTACCTAAGGTTCAGGAAAGAACCTTATGAAATTCTTGATGTACACTTTTTATCCTCTTTCTGAAAACTTTAGTTGAAACGAGTTTTAGTTTGTAAACTTTAAAGTCTCTGTAAATGAAAGTCTGGACACGTCCATATAAGCGTGTGAGTTGGAGTGAGAACTATCTGTCCTTTAATACTCCCTCTCCTATTTCGAGCAGAAAATTGCGGCTGCTGGGGTCATTGGCATATAGTCACATGGTTGTTGTGTCTCGCTCTCATTGGAGCGGGCGGAAAATGGTGGACCTTCAAATCAACCAATCCCGAGATGGACACGTGATGTCCAGACTTTCATTGTAAACTCGAGCGATCAGCGCTCCGCGCGGTAGCGTCCTCGTACTAAAAAAACCCCCACCCGGAACGCACTGGCTCTTCCAATCCAAACGTCAATACTATGTTAATTTAAAGCGTTAAGAGAAATTCCCAAGAAATCTTCGTTTTTAATTTCTTTGCTTTGTTTATTTATTCGCTGTTTCCGGAAATGATGCGTTGATTTCAAGATCCCCCGAATTGTGTGACGATTACTTTTAGCGCAATTACCGAAGGCGCATTCGGCGAAGTGCGAAGAGCGCGTGTCGCGTCGAAGTGGAAAGAGCGATTAGCGCGATGGCGCTGTCAAAACACGGCTCTCTTTCTCACGCTCCTCGCGGAGAGTCCCGAAGGGAGCTACAGAAGTGCACACATCCCGGGTTTCTCTCCGGGCGCGGATCAGCCACCCGTGATGCTCCGGGCAGTTCATCACTCTTGGCGGACACGAACGAGCGGGCGTACAGGCCCCGCACTGGCTGCATAATATATCGGTTTAAAAGTGCCATTTATTTAACGGCGTTTACCAACGCAGAGCCACGGGACAAAAAGCGCTCGGGCCACTCTGTCGGGGAAATAATAACGAGGTTACTGGGACCGCGCGGGTGGCGCTGCCCGGGCGATGTGAACTCACAAGTCGTTTCAGAGTAGTTTATTCGACGGATGATCCATTTTTTTGTTTTTTTTTCTCTCCGTTTTTTATCAAACTAGAGGTGAACCACGATTTGACAAGGTGTTTGACAGACCTGAAAGATTTATTTTTTGAAAGTGACCTGGGATTTGAGTATCAAATGTTGTTCTCCAAAAATTTGACTCTTGTGAAATCTTGGTGGGTACCTTGAATTTATCTACATATACACAAGAAGTTTCTTGTTACAATGAACAGCAGGGGTATATAAGAAGATAATTGCTAAATGCAAAATAAGTTCTAATCATAAGATCAATCAAGATCTTCAGGAAATGATCTTTGGTCATGAGGAAAAATGTTAACGATACGTCAACTGTTTGTTCGAAGAAAATTTGAGGAAATTTATATACTTTTTCACAGTTTTCGAAAATTCGATGAAGTATTGCTAGATTCATGAATGTTTGGAAAAATAAGTGAAATATACTTGAGTCTCGAGTGACTGCATTATGCCGAATTATGAACTGCGTCGAGGGAAATAAACATTCTCGAGTCTGCCGTAAAAGCCACGATTATAAACATTCTTAATACTAAAACTATGAAATGTATCGATTTACCGAGAGAAAGTAATAATATTTCGAATGAACTACAATGTCGGTGAACATTAGGGAGTGGCAGTTTTTGGATACTTGGGCTCCCATCTAGATGGAGGAAAGTTTTCCGGTGGGGATGGGTCTAATAAACGGTCTTCATCAGGAAGTGGCCTTCTTTTCTTTTTGTCTTTGGTAAAGAGTTATTCATAACGAATCGCAACGATTAGCGTTCGCCAACGAGACAGATTTCGTGTAAGTTACATTCAAGAGTTCAAGATGCACGTTGTTTGCAAAAAATGACGTTTGCGATCTGGAATTATCATATTTAATGGAAAAGAGATAGACATACGGACGGAATATCTGACTTTTTCTATAATAACTTAAAGAGTTCCGTCTGAAACAGATGGAACTGGGTTTTTCTTTTTCGAATTTATGGGTTTGAAGGGATATATATAAATAGAATTGGGTGATACTGTTTCTGTCATTTCAAAAGACCTTGAACTTCCAAGTCCCTCAGATAATCATGATGTTGTATTTCTGAATGGGTACTTATTACATATAATAATCATTTAAAACATCTTGGAAGGTAACAACTGTAAACGTCAACTAGTTGACAAGAATTTTTTTGGTTTCAAAGCTTGAGGGACGGATGCGAGTAAATCCATTATTTGTTATCTCAATAGTCACTCGGAGTAATGCGATGCCAACGGAAATGGAGTCGGATGATCCTTTTTCATGCGAAGGTGCCCTTCGTATGGTATGAGTTTTCAGGGGAAAACAATCCAGGATAAAAAGGACAATAGCCGAGGCAAGAAACGGTAGCTCGCGATTAACAATGCCCGCAAATACTGGTACCGATCGTGGAATGTTTGCGGCGCGCATAATTAATACCGCTCTCGGTTACCTTCTTGGCGAAACGAAATAAGAAAAAGGGGGTACGGGTCCTTAAGGCAACGCCGGATCGAGGAAAGAGAAAAGGACGGAGATAAGGGCAGAGAGGGAGAGGAAAAAAGGCGCGGACCGTACCTGGGATGTCCACGGGGAAGAGATTTATGTGGCTCCTGATTGAATCGTTCTCACTCGATCGCGCCGCTGACTTTTTTTGCCGCGCCGCGCGCCATTCCACGGGCTTTAATTCCCCGGACATTACTCGCGATCGCGTGCTTTTTTTGTCCAACTTTTTCTGGAAAAAGAGCACGTTTCATCATCCCGTGACTTTCTCAGGAGTCTACTTTGTATCGGGATATTTTCCCCCCGGGCTTGGTAATTTCGCTCTCTACACAGTTGCGCAACTTATTAGCCGCGCTTTTGACGTGATCCTCAAGATTCTCTTCGCCTATCGCCTCGGGCGGATCCATTAGAGAGCGAGGGAAGAAAAAAAATACCCCAAGACCCGATGCACCTCTCATTATTTCGAACTAATTGGCGGTTCCTCTAACCTGCTTCCGAAGTTACTCTTCAGGTGGTTTCCATTGTTCTCGCATTTTTGTTGGTTGATGTTGTTGAGTATAATGAACGAGAATTCGGTTTTTCAGCAGCAGATGAAATTGGTTCATCCCCTTATATATTTATGTAATGGTTTTTTGATCGCTTCTTTTCTTCTCTGTCGCAAATTCTTAGAATATATCCCCTTCATTTTAGGATCGAAATTATTAACAGAAAAGGCATGGAAAAAATGTTTTGATTGTTTTGGAGAATTGATCCAGAAGAATTTGTTCAATTTTCGTAAAAAGAATAGGTAAATTAGACGAAATTTCTGTTCTCTATCTGAATATTCTCTAGAGTTTTATACATTTGAAGTTTCATACTATTTCTTTTTTATTCAAAGATAAAAAACTGAATTTTTCATACCTTTTTTTCCTTTACTATATTGATGATTATTAACAATTAAATAACTTTAAATCTATATATTTTCACGAATTCTCGATCGTCTTGTTACATTTAGAATTTTATGAGTTTTCAAGAATTTCAAAAACGTTTTTCTCTACGAAGAAAAATTGTCATTTAGGGGGTAGTACACCTATAAAGACCTGTTTTTCAACAGTCATTTTTTGACATTAAAATCTATTACACAAATGTGGATTTATTAACACATTGTTTTACACATTTTAAAGAGTAAAAAAAATTTTTGTAGATTTTTTTCACAACTTCCCGCGGAGATACGCCAGTCCGAAAAGGAAAGTGTTTTTTTTCGGTACCCACGATTCTGGCCTATCTACTGGGCCGATTCATCTCAAAGTTTGCAAAAAATTTTTTCAGATACACCTCTACGGCATGAACTAGAATCATAAATTTTCATTAACAACAAACAACATTTTAAACAATTTAACTTACAAAAAAATGTAAAAATCACAAAAAATTGTGCCATTTATTATTTTATTATTATTTCATCATAATTCTAGTTCATACCATTCCTAAACACATGTTCTATGAGAATATTTTTGGATTTTGTGTTTTAGATAAGCCATAATCGAGTTATCGTGGGTACCGAAAAAAAAAAACACTTTCCTCTTCGAACTGGCGTATCTCCGCGGGAAGTTATGAAAAAAATCTACAACAATTTTTTTTTACTTTTTAAAATATGTAAAACAATGTGTTATTAAATCCACATTTGTGTAATAGATTTTAATATCAAAAAATGACTGTTGAAAAACAGGTCTTTATAAGTGTACTACCCCCTTTATTGATGAATTTTGTCGAGCTTTGAAATACCGGAAAAAGGATTACAGTGAAAATTGTCTCAGAGAATTATTTTTTCTGAAATTTCAACTTTCTTCGTATCGACTTCAGCGCTTTATAATGATATTAAAAAATTCCAGGCTTGTGAAGATTCTCTATATCTTATTTGTGATTTATGTTACAGTTATGTTACAGTACTTCTCTAATGTACCTCCTGAAATTCAGAGAACTTCAACGGAATTTTTTTTTAATTTTGTTCAGTCTTTTGAGACATTAAAAATTTCCAAAAATCAGTCTGAATCTTTGTAAATCGTTACGAATTTCGAAAAATTCGGAGCATTTAATCGACAATTATAAAGTTGGCTGTGGCATTATTTTTCTTCGTATTTTTTAATTGGAAGAGATTCCCAGGCGTGAATAACAATTTTAGTAAAATCTTTCTATTTTTTAACCTTGGGAATTTTCAAACACTTAACGAAATTAAAGTATTTGTATGAACAACTTGTAATTTTTTATAGATACATGCATCTGCCTCGCAGAATTTTTTTCTATATTTTTCTAATGTCAAATATCAAAAATCCAAATTCTTTGCATAGAAGCAAGTAAAATATTTTTACTATATTTACGAGGTATTTTCGCACAAACTTCTAGATTGCAGTTGGAAAAGGTTTGATAATTATTTTAAATTTTTTTTTCTAAGTTTTTGAACAAAAAGTTTCGGAACTTTACATCGTAATACCTTGAGCAAATATGTAAAGTTCTTAAAAAATTCTTTGTATGAAAAGAAGATATTTTTTTAATATGTAAAAATATGTTTTATTATTATATTAACTTATTGAAAATAAGTTTAAAATAATAAAATTTCCTATTGTCAATAGTAGATTATGAAAATGTAAACAATGTTAGTTTTAACAAAAGAGGTCTGAAATTTGTACATCTTCATTTTTTTATTTTATCTATTCTTATAATTCTATTCATGAGTAATGATTTTCAGAAAAACAAGATAAGTTTCATGATTCACAAATAAGTTTTATTTACAAATTATGAAAAATTAAACAATATATAAATTTAAAAATAAATGACATTATTTAATTTAATTTTGTTTATTTAATTTTGTAATAGGGAACTTGGCGAAAAAATTCTGTTCTATATGTCTGTTAGATAATTGAAAAAAAATTGACACGTATTTTTTCATTTATTAATTAATCGAGAACTGTAGGAGATACAGACGTTTTAAACATCTGGAGAAGGGGGGGGGGTGTGACGTCAAGATTCACATAAATTTCTATTGTCTTCATATGGACGGTGACGTCACATTATTTTTTTAAAACCTCTGAAACTCCATGAATTTTCAGTTTATCAAAAAAAGAAAAAATACGTGTTCATTTTTTTTGAAATCTTTAGTTTACCTCTAAAGTGAATTCAAAAATTTTTTTCGAACCAAGTTCCCTATCATGTAGGAGATTATGTATTTTTTTTAATTTGGTAATTTTGAATATAACTTGATTTTTGTTATTTTGTATTTTAATATAATTTTTAATGAAATTTTCAATTTTGTAGTTTTGTTTAATTATGTAATTACATAAATTCTAAACATGAATTTAATAATTCACAAATCGAAAAACTATCTTGTATTCCGATCAACAACCAAAATTACCAATGGCATTGAGAGAATTTAAAAAGTCGAAACGTTTCCATAAGATTTAACATTTTTCAGAGTTTTGGACGTTTTGGTCAACTTTTTTAATTTTTTCAATCGTTTAATACATCGGTTCCCGTGAAAAGTCTTTGATTGGTCATATAGTCCTGTTGAATTCTTTTTTTTTTTTTTTTATCGAACGCCTGCACCTCGCATGCAGGTTGAATCCACTTACACAGAGGACGTTAGTTCGTACGTACTCGGTTCCGCCGGACAACGCCACGCGATGCTAATGGCTGCGATAATTATTTAGATAGCGAGTGGATTTATGCTTCCTAGCGCTGCATGGGACCTCGACGCCGTGACTTCCATGGCTACCATCGTCATCAATGGCTCAGAAATGAGCTGCGAAGTCCGGGGGAAAAAGTAACGACCATGTCTGGTCTCGTTAAGCCAATGTGGAACACACGTGGAATCCTAACCTCAATTTATGCTCCATCATATCAAAATTTTCATTGATATAAGAAACAATTTTTTCCACTTGAGTAGATTCCTGAAAAACGTTAGATCTTAAATTTGAAATGGCAAATTTCTACACCAAAACGGAAATTTCAAGATTGTTTGCAAAAACGAAAATATTTGTACTTTCTTTTTCTTTCAGTAGAAATCCCTTATCTCATTATAATTTTTGAGTGTATAGTTTAGGACGTTAAGGGGTAATTTTTTTGAGGGCCTAAAACAGGACTTTTTCCAATAATTTTCTTCCCGAGTCAAAATTTTCAACCGCTAATTTTTCTCCTTCACCCTCCATTCATGCAAAAGTGGAAATAGCCGCAGTTTTTGAGGTTGAACCCATTGTTCTTGAGGCTGAACAGAGGTTCAGCCTCAAACCTCTGTTCAGCCTCTGTTCAGCCTCAAGAACAATGGGT
>JAPYZL010022120.1:0-11342 GCA_030522825.1 Platygaster orseoliae
AAAGAGGAGATTTTAAACCTTCAGAATCATTCATAATCTGAAAATCGATTTTTTGGACAGTAGGTCCCTTTTCTCAGATCGCGTCACATATGGTCTAAGCAATAACCCCTCGGATGACGTCACATTCATTGTTCCCATTGTTCCTATGTTTGACCGGCAAATGGCATCCAAGCGTGTACCTGTGTTACATGTAAATCCAGCGCGCACGCGCAGTGGCCTCAAATGCAATAAAAAAATTACTCTGCTTGCGTATTTCGCCGCTCCTAAAATTCCTGCATGTTTGAAAACTGTTGAAAACGTTCCAAAGCCGCCGAAAATCGCCGTCAACGATTTACTGTAAAACCGGTACGTGCATAGTTAGCATAGTGTTCGCCGACATTTTTTATCGCATTCGCACACGTCTACAACTGTCTACAACCGATAGTAATTGAAGCGTCTTTTTTTTTGGCGTCGTAAAAGCCCGAAGAATTTCGACACATACGTTTCGCGAAAATCGCAAATTTGAGCGGTTTTGAGAGGGTCATCTCAGATTACAGAATAGCTTTATTCTCGTTTGTAAATCGCGGCTCGCGTGATAATTATATTGAACAAGGGGAAAACCAGTTTTGTGTGCACTCAGGCGCGTCTTGATTGATAAAATTGTCTAATTGCGTTCAACGCTGCAGTGTAACGTGGACGATTGAAAGGAAATACGTTTCGGTACCTTTTTTTTGCGCAAACAAAAAATGGAAAAGTCACAGAAGATAGCGAAAAAACAAAAAGAACAGGAAGAAATTGTCGGGCAGACTCAGAATTCGAGCAGGTTTGTAGTTTTTTTTTCAATTGCTGTGTTTTTTATGGTCCCGGTGGTTTTGTATGCATTGTTTTGTCGGTGACAATTTCGGCGCTGTCTCTCTGTCTTTCTTCCGACGGCTCGCTATACGCGTCACGGTCTAAATTGTCAGGCATTTAACGATTGGAGACGTTGCATTTCTTTTCGCACAACGTCCTTATTGTTCGTAAATACTTGGATGGTGAAATTGAAAAAATGCAGGGGAACGGGGAAAATGATTTTTGGGAGGTTTTTACGGAGTGTACATTGCATGCCTAGAAATTGCGAATTTTGTAATTTTATTGGTCTGAATTTCGCATTTTTTGGTATTAGATTTGTGGGATCTCAAAAATTCAGGAGTGTAGCCAGAGAGAAATTTTGGGGGTTCAAACCACTCTCGAAATTGATAATTAATAATTGTAAATTTTTTCATTCTTTTCAAATAAATGAATTAGTAAATAATTTTAAAATATATAAATAATTTATAAATAAAAATAAATAATTTTTCAAATGAATTTTCTTATTTAAAAATGAAAAAAAAAATTAATGATGAACTTGAAAATTAATGAAAATAAAACTGATAGAATCATTTGTTGACTCCATGATGATGATTCTTAAAAATAAAATTATCAATGAAAATAAGAAGAAAAAAACTGAAAACAGCTGAAAATTTGAAAACTTACTGAAATTCAAAAGATGTAACAAATAATTTACTGTTAGTTTTCAAATTTAAAATATAATTTAGAATTTTTAATTTCACTAACTCGAAGATAACAACGATTCTGGCTTTAGAAAAGTTATAAATGTTTAACGAGGATTACAAAGAAAAAAAAAATGAGAAAATTGTTTTGATCTAAATATGAATGAAAAAAAACTAGAATTTAAAAAAATGTTAAAAATCTAAGAAACTTTAAAATTTGGAGCTTCAAATTCTAAAAATTTAGACAATATTCATAAAAATATCAAGAATTTTGAGTCATAAACAATCTAAAGAAAATTATCAATGAAAATGAGAAGAAAACACCTAAAAATAGCTGAAAATTTCAAAAACTTATTAAAATTCAAAAGGTGTAACAAATGATTTTCTGTTATTTTTCAAATTCAAAATAAAATTTCGAATTCTTAATTTCACTAACTCAAAGATAACAATCCTGACTT
Organism: Platygaster orseoliae; assembly: GCA_030522825.1. Taxonomy (NCBI): domain Eukaryota; kingdom Metazoa; phylum Arthropoda; class Insecta; order Hymenoptera; family Platygastridae; genus Platygaster; species Platygaster orseoliae. The sequence continues at coordinate 1,970 of JAPYZL010022120.1, forward strand.
TGGAAAAATTATAATTATAATTGTTTAGTGAAGATCACAAAGAAAAAAAAAAAAAAAATGAGCAAATTGTTTTGATCCAATGATAAACGAAAAAAAAAGAAACTGGAATTTTGGAAAAAGTTGAAAATCTAAGAAACTTTGAAATTTGGAGCTCCAAATTTTAAAAACTTAGACAAATATTCATAAAAATACCAAGTATTTTGAGTCATAAAAAATCTGAAGAAAATTATCAATGAAAATGAGAAGAAAAAAACTTACTAAAATGTAAAGCGTGTAACAAATTATTTTCTGTTTTCAAATTCAAAATAATATTTAGAATTCTCAATTTCACTAACTCAAAGATAACAGCAATCCAGACTTTAGAAAAATTATTATTATAATTGTTTAGCGAGGATGACGAAGAAAAAAAATGAGGAAATTGTTTTGACGCAATGATGAATGAAAAAAAAAAAAAAATTTTAGAAAATGTTGAAAATATAAGAAACTTGGAAATTTGGAGCTTCAAATTCAAAAAGTTTAGACATATATTCTTAAAAATACCAACAAGTATTTTGAGTCATAATCAATTTGAAGAAATATTAAAAGTATTAAAATTTTATAAAATAATTGTTTTCTGAAAAATCTGAACAAATACATACGATCTATAAAATTTGGAATTCTATACCATCAAGTTTAAAAAAAAAGTATATCAAAGTATATTAAAACCAATGGAAATGCTATAAATCTATTCAGAATACTATAAACCACTACAAAATCTTATAAACACTAAAAAAGTATAAAAAAAAATCTATGTAGATCTAATTTTTCAGACATCTTTAAAGGTACTGGAAATCTATTGAAATTCAAATTCTAGACCATCGAAATTTAAAAATCCATATAGCAACCTACAAATAAATTACAAATAAAAAAAAATACTGACAACTCAAAATCATTGTAAATTTATATAATTTAGTATCAAATTCTACAAGTCTGTAAATAGAATCATAGAATTCTAATAAATATATGTAAATATGACAAAATTATATAAATAGCTCAAAATACAGAAAATTCAGGTATTCCTGAAATTGCGAAAAAAAAATTTTCTTTTCGGATTTTATTATTTCCAATCTTTAACCATCTGGTTTTGGCAATAAAATTTTACAATTTTACGAATTTTCGAGTGTGAAAGTTATATAAATTTTGAAGTCGAGAGTCGAACATTTTCCTTTTTTGTATTCAATATAATGCAACTCAATTTTTGTAATTTCGTAAATCACCAAGGTTAGAATTTTGCTTTTTTCTAATACTTCTAGTATTTTGTGTACTTCATCGTTATTCATACAATTAAAAATTTCTATAGCTTTCTGTAATTCGATGCTTCAGAAATCAGCGTTCGACAAATTTTTAATATTTTCATAGATTTTTAAGAATATAATATTTTGAAATTTTTTCAGAATCACCCTTCCCCTTCCCAAACATTTTTTCTGCCTACGCCCCTGATTTGAACGATGAAATTGAAAAAAAAAGGGAAACCAGTAAAAATGATTTTTGGGAGGTTTTCATGGAATGTACATTTCGTGCATGGATATTGCAAATTTCGTAATTTTATTTATTGGTCTGAATTTCGCTTTTTTGGTATTGGATTTGTAGAATCTCAAAATTCAGGCATGTAGGCAAAGAGAGATTTTGGGGGTTCAAACGATTTCCGATATTAAGGATTTAATTATTTATTATTTCATGTAAAAATATAAAAAAAAGGAATGGTGAACTTTAAAGTCAATGAAAATAAAAGCAAAAATATAATAATGCATTAATTAAACAATAATGATTTTTAAAATTAAATTATCAATGAAAATTATTAAAAAAGAAAACAACTGAAAATAGCTGAAAATTTCAAAAACTTACTAAAATTTAAAAGATGCAAGAAATGAATTTCTGCTTGTTTTCAAATTTATTATAAAATTAAAAATTCTTAATTTCACTAACTTGAAGATAACAACAATCATGGCTTTAGAAAAATTATAATTATAAATGTTTAGCAAGGATCACAAAGAAAAAAAAAATGAGGAAATTATTTTGACCCAATAATGAATGAAAAAAAAACTAGAATTCAAAAAAATTTTGAAAATCTAAGAAACTTAAAAATTTGTAGCTTCAAATTCTAAAAATTGAGACAGATATTCATAAAAATACCAACAAGTATTTTGAGCCATAAACAATTTACAGAAATAATAAAAGTATAAGAATTCTATAAAATAATTGTTTTCTGAAAAATCTGAAAAAATACATATGGTCTATAAAATTTTAAATTCTTGATCATCAAGTTCTAAAAAAAAAGTTTACTAAAATCAATAGAAATACTAGAAATATATCAGATTACTGTTAACTGCTACAAAATTTTAAAAATACTTGAAAAGGAAGAAAAAATAAAAAATCTATGTAGATATAATTTTTTCAGACATCTTTAACAGTACTGGAAATCTATTAAAATTAGAATTCTAGACCATTGAATTTTAAAAATCTATGTTGCAACCACAAAAAAAAAATACTAAAAGCTCAAAATCATTGCAAATTTATATAATTTAGCATCAAATTCTACGAACCTGTAAATTGAATCATAGAACTCCAATAACTATACGTCAATACTCAAAAATACGACAAAATTATCTAAATAGCACAAAATACAGAAATTTTAGAAACCTGAAATAAAAAAAAATTTCTTTTGGGATTTTATGCTTTCAATATTTATAATATTATATAAATATTGAAAGCATAAAATCCCAAAAGAAATTCCTGAAATAAAAAAAAATTTCTTTTGGGATTTTATGCTTTCAATATTTATATAATATTATAAATATTATAATATAAATAATATATATATAATAATTATTACAATATAAATAATATGCATAATATAATATCTGGTTTCGGCAATAAGATTTTACAATTTAATGCATTTCAGAGTTTCGAAATTATAAAAGTTTTATAGTTGAGAGTCGAATATTTTCCATATACATATTCAATACAATGCAACTTATTTTTTGTGATTTTTAAATCACTAATTTCATAATTTCCCTTTTTTCTAACACTTCTAGTAATTTTTATACTTCATCATTATTCATAGAATTCGAAAGGTTTTCTGATACTAAAAATTTCAATACACCTTTCCATAATTCGATGCTTTAGAAATCAAAGTGTTCTACAAATTTTTTATATTTTTATAGATTTTTAAGAAAATAATATTGAGAGATTTTTTCAAAATTCCCCTCTCCCGAACATTTTTTCTGCCTACGCCCCTGATTTGGACAATAAAATTGAAAAATACAGGAGAACCAAGGAAAATAATTTTTGAGAAGTTTTTATGAGATGCAGTTTTTTTGCCTGGAATTTGTGAATTTTGTAATTTTTTGGTATTGGATTTATGCAATTCCAAAATGTAATATAATATTATGAATTACATTACTTGAAAATTTCTACACATTTGAGACATTTTAACAAAACTAAACTATTATTTCTTTGTTGAAACAACGAATCGTTTATTCTGATTTCCAAAGTTTTTTGCTTTTCAATAAAAGGATAATTCAGATTATTTTCGGAACCAAAAATAATTTTCAACTTTTATTTTAAGGTCATTTGTCTCAAATACTACATTCCGAGTTTTTTTTCTAATGACACGTCATTGTCATTACGATAAATAAGAATCGTTAAATGGATAGTTAAATGAATAGCCTATTTGGATAAATATTGCAAAAGTGACTAACTGATACTCAAAAAGTTGCTTTAACGGTCATTCTAGAATTTATTTCAATAGTGACTTGAACCTCGAGTGCCATGTTTTTATAAATTTTTTTCAAGTTGAAGTTTTGTTTCTTTCAAAATACAGAAATTATTTTTGAAAAATTGCTCATAATCTCAGGTATGTCTTCAATTTTTGTGTTTTTTCATCCATGTGTTCATATTTTTCTTTTTTTTTTCAATGTATGTATAAAAAAATATTGGACAGAACTTTATAGTTTCTTAATTTTAGAATAAAAATCTGAAACGAATTATTAACAAGTTTTTGGACGAATTTTTTTTTCAAATCTTGAAACTGCTGAATTTGATGAAATGCAGAATAGAAATAGAAAAAATTGTTCCATATGGAAGTGATAAAACTTGGATTCAACCTTTTATAAACTGTAAGATTTTAAAATTTTATAATGGTGAATGAAAAGATCCTTAATCTAAAAAGTTTGAAATTTTTTAAAATGAAAATTGAAAATTTAGAATAAAAAGTGGTTTTTACAACTTTAAAGTTTTCATATCATTATATTTGATTAATTTAATTTAATTATGTTAAATCTGCATATTGTATTTATTTCAATCTTTTGTAATATGAATTGTGAAGCAAAAAGAATTTTTTCTGTAACGCAAAATTCAAGGTTAAAAAAATATAATCTGGAAATGTCTAATCTGAAATTTAATACTTTTTAAAAAATGCTTTTCCTGCAATTTACGTTGGAGTGTATTGTACTCTAAGAATGGAATTTTTTTTATCTGGCAAGATAGAAATTTGAAAGTGATTATTAATTCATTTATTAATGGATTTTACGATTTACTGATACTATTTTTAAAACATAATCAGTATTTCTTAACATTTCTAAAAAAAGATTTCCTGAACAAATGTACCTCATTTTTGTACGAATAGAATTGTAGACTGATAAAAAATCATACGTTTTTTTTTCTTTTAGCAAATTGTAGTTTTTTTTTTTGCCAGCATTGGTTTCAGTCAGTGAATGCATGAAAAACGCTTTCAACAACAGAAATAAAAAGGTGATAAATTGCGCAATTGCTGTGTAATCATTCCTGAAAAAAATTTCAACATTCATACCGAAAAGTTTCTTCAATTTCACATTTTCTGATAAAAGTTACATTGGAATTTGCATTACATTTATTGCACTTTAGTAAATACTTGTAATTTTTTTTTTGAGTGTTTTCAAACTTTGGTAATGGAGGTTTCTTTTTTCACTGTGTGACACTATTCCTGCTTGTGACTTCTTTCACCCAAAAACTTTAAAAGTAGAATAGCAATTTTTCGATTTCAAAAATGATATTTATATTTTCATCTGTAGTTAGTGAATTTTGGCTGACTGTGAGGAATTTTTTGAATTTTTTAACGTCAATATGCTAGAACTCAAAAATTTATAGAACTAAAGTATCAAAAACAGATACAGGGTTTGAAAATTTGCAATGAGTTGACGAATTTTAAGTATTTCTTTTAGTTAAAAAAAGAAAAATAATGATCAGAAGAAAACTTAGAAAAAATGAGAAAAATTGGAGGAAATAGAGAAAAACTTAAAGAAAACTTAGAAAACTTAAAAAAAACTTAGAAAAAAACTGAATATTTGACTATTATTTTATTTAATTCATATAATATTTAGAAAAATAAGGATAAAGTATTCTATTAATCAATTATGAATAAGTATAACTTTATAAATAATCCAACTTATTAATATTCGATTTTTCACAACTGGACAACCTTTTAATTCTTTTATTCCCTAGTGATCTTAATTTTTATAAAAAAAGGCAAAAGTTTTATAAAAATCAAGAATTTTTTATAAGAATTTCGTTTTTTATAGTCGATTTTATAAAATTTGTATACAGTTTTTTTTTCTTAATATAAATTTCCTTTATTAATTTTTTTTTAAACCAAAGTTTATGAAAAAAATGAGAAAACTTAGAGAAAAACTTAAGGAAAACTTAGAAACCTTTAAAAAAACTTAACTATTGAACTATTATTTCATTTAATTCATATAACATTTAGAAAAATAATGATAAAGTATTCGATTTATTAATTATGAATAAGTATAATTTTATAAATAATTCAACTTATTCATATTCGATTTTTCACAACTGAAAAAACTTTTAATTCTTTTATTCCCTAGTGATTTTAATTTTTATAAAAATTAGGAATTTTTTATAAGAATTCCGTGTTTTATGAAGTCGACCTCATAAAATGTTTATACAAAAAGTTTTTTTATAAAAAATATTCCAATCTCATGAAAAATATTAATTTTTATAAGTTTTTTTTTCTTAATATAAATTTACTTAATTAGTTTTTTTTTTAACCAAAAATTTATTAAAAAAATTTTCATATAAGAATTTCTGTAAAAAATGAAATTTTATAACTTTTTAAAAACTTGAACAACAAACTTTGCAAAAACAAAAACAAAAACAAAACAAAAACAGTGAACTTGAATAGCAAATTTTTGGCTGATTATAAGAAATTTTGTTGAATTTTCAACGTCAATATGCTAGAACTCGAAAAATTATATCACCAAAGTATTAAAAACAGATACAGGGTTTGAAAATTTGCAATGAATTGACGTATTTTAAGTATTTATTTTAGTTAATAAAAAAATAATAATCAGGAGAAAACTTAGAAAAAATTAGAAAATTTAGAAAAAATAAAGAAATACTAAACATTTGACTATTGAACTATTATTTTATTGAATTCATGTAACATTTAGAAAAATAACGATAAAGTATTCGATTTTTCACAACTAAAAACACTTTTAATTCTTTTATTCCCTAGTGATCTCAATTTTTATTAAAAAAAGGCAAAATTTCTATAAAAATCAGGAATTTTTGATAAGAATTCCGTTTTTTATTAAGTCGACCTTATACAGTTTTCTTCATACAAAAAAATTGTTTATAAAGTGATCTTGTAAAAATTTCATAAAAAAGACACTTTTATGAAAATTGTAAATTTTTTATAAAAAAATACTCGAGCCCCGTACATTTTTTATAAAATTTGATATTTTTATAAAAAAAATTAAAGTCTCATAAAAAATTTTAATTTTTTTAAGTTTTTTTTGTTCTTGAAATAAATTTACTTTATTAATTTTTTTTTAAACCAAAAATTTATGAAAAAATTTTTCTATTAGAATTTCTGCAAACAATGAAATTTTATAAAGAAAATTTTTTGTATAAAGTTTTTGTAAGGTCAGTTTATAACAAAGATACTTTTATGAAAATTGTATATTTTTTATAAAAAAATATTCGAGCCCCGTACATTTTTTATAAAATTTGATATTTTTATAAAAAAAATTCCGATCTCATGAAAAATTATAATTTTTACAAGTTTTTTTATTTCTTAATATAAATATACTTTATTGATTTTTTTTATAAAGTTTTTGTAAGGTCATTTTATAAAAAAAAGTTTTTCTTATAAAAATTTTATGAGGTCGACCTCATAAAAAAATGTTATAAAATTTTTATTCGGTTTTTATAAGAATCAAAATCACTAGGGTTGCCAGTCTCTATTTTTTTCACATCTCAAAAAACTTGAATTTCAACCATTTATAATTTACTCAACAATTCTTTCAATGAATTTCAATTGTAATTTGTGCATGTTATGCAAAAAATAAGAGCTTATCCAGATATAATTTTTAATTCGGAGAATTCGAAATATGAAGAATTTTGTAACATTTGTTGTACCTTTCTAAATTGAACTTGGTATGCAAAATTTTTTTCATCACGTAAGTTCAATGAGTCTTAGTAGATTACTGATTAAAATGATAAGAAAAAGATAACTATTAGGGGATATTCGTGAATCTGTCTGAGCACACGTGTAATAAATATTCTCTGTTTTTGTTATAGATCACATGTGACCACAGTAAGCAGCGAAGCGGACAAGAAACCGAAGGTGAGTTATCTGATACGCTGCCTAGCCTCGTGATTCAGTTCATTTTTATTGATTGTAGATTTTGCTATCAGTAGAGAGAATGAAATAAAATGTGAGGAATTTGAATTTTTGGTGCAGTTTGAGAAATTTAAACAAGTCGAATATTTTTATTGTAAATTTTCAGCTTCAACGGTTTGTTGAGTGTGAAGAATTATGATATTTTATGTGCTTTAAGTTATAATGTACCTCAAGTTCCAAACGTTTAAAATTAAACGAAAAACAAAAGTATATGGGTTTTCAGAAAAAAAAACTTTCAGCTTCTTTCTATGACTTTCCAGTCAGATCAGCAAACTTTATGGTGCCCAAAAAAAGTATTTAACACAACGTTCTCCATGACGAGAAATCGTGAATTAATAAATTTTCTCTTTTCGTTTAATTTTAAACGTTTGGAACTTCAGTTACATAAGCTATAAATTATCACAAGGTTTCCAAGGTTGAAAAATCAGAAATCAAAAATCGAGAATTTTTTTCTGAGATTTATTATCAATGATTTTAAACCTCAAAAAAGCGAATTGATTAAATCATCGATGATGAAATTAGTGCTTTTGAAAAAAGATCGAACTTTTGAGATTCTTGTAATAAAAAGTTTGCATATAAAATTTTGTTTCCTGTAGAAACTTTTATAAATAATGTTTTTCATAAAAATTCCAGTTCATAAGAAATGTACGAGGTTTAAGTATTTTCTCATAGAAAATTTGAAATTTCTTCCAAAAGTTTACTTTTTATAAAAAGTTTTTTTCTTATTAGAATTTTTTAAGGTTGACCTTATAAGAAATTTCTTACTGTTATAAGAATTTTACCATTTCTTATTAGAATTTGTTTTTTAAAAATTCTACATTATTTTCAGGGAATCTCAGAAAAAATTTTTTGTGTGATTTGTCAACGTTGTAAACTTTATGAACATAAGTTTTAGATGTTTGAGAAATAAACAAAAACGATAAATAATTGATGAATGGTTAATAATTTTAGATAATATTTGTTAAATTTTAATAATTATTTATAACCAGAGCGACCGAAAATATTGACGAAAAAATGGCATATGCTCAAAAAACATGCAAAATATGGAATAATAAATGCATATAATATTATTATATTATGCATAAATCTTTATTACTATTGCAATTGATAATGATGTGGTTCCAAAATAAGATGCTCTAATTTTTAAAATTTCAACGATTTTTATCATTTTAATAGATTTTTCGGGAAACAGTATCTTTTTTATATTTTTAGCATTTTTTTTTTTAGTATTTTTTCAATATTTTTTCTGGAATTTGTACAGTATTCTATGAAGATTTTTTAAATTTGATTCTGTAGTATTGAAAATTTCAGCAATTTTGATGGTTTTAATAAATTTTTTGGAAAAAAGTATTTTTTTTATTGATTTTCACTCTTTTTTTAGTATTTAGAATGTTAAGGGGGGAAACTTATGTAAACGGCCGAAAATTGCCTGTATTTTTTATTTTTTGTTTTCAACAAGAAAAAGATGGCCGATTGTTACTGAATTTTTTCATGTTTATTATGTACTATTTAAGTAGAATTGGTAATTTTTTCACATAAAAAAATTGAAAAGTGGCGGATATATTGCACCGTAACTCATCAGTAGTCTGGAAATCAGATTTAAAATCGGCGGGCGTGATTGCTTGAAAACTAAGCGACAGATTTTCATGA